>OOFC01049903.1:86387-109363 GCA_900323345.1 Pseudochromis fuscus
ATAATTTCTATGTATTTTGTGTGATTACCTCTTTCAATAATGATTACTACCTTTATAAATTTGTTGCTCTTACTTTATGTTGCTTCATACTCTTGCAAGGCACTCTGAGGCTTCGTGAAAGGCTTCCAAAAAAATCTTGTTTAATGCTAAAAATTTAGATTTCAAATATACTTAATGACACTGTAATGCTTCACAAAATTAGTGTATTTGCCAGTCCTGCACAATAGCTACACTCCCATACTTTAGTAACCACACTGAGGAGAGTCTTATATGTCATAGCGGTATCCTCCTGTGACCTTAGTTGTCTTCTGATAACTTTTCGTGTAGCCTCAGAGATGTCGTGTGTGTGTGTGTGTGTGTGTGGTGTGAGGGTGCTCCCCTCCTGTTTCCTTAGTAACAGGACGGCATGGCTGTGCTCTGCTCTGTTGCTTGTTTTCCCTTAGATCCACAATGATGATGGTGTGTGGCTCAGGCTCAATGATGAAACAGTAAAGAAGTATGTTCCCAGCATGAATGGGTACACAGAAGCCTGGTGCCTCTCTTTTAACCAGCACCTGGGCAGGAGCCTACTGGTCCCAGCCGACGTAAGTAGAAGAAGGCCTGCTGAGTAGTCTTGACTGGATTTGATAACACACGGCTTCTGCACTGTTCATTTGGGGAAGAGCTCATCTGTGTTGTTTTAACGATAATGGGTTTTCAAGGACTCACTTGTGTTTGGCACCCACTCCCCAAATGTCCTTGAAGCATGGTAAATCATCAGGGTATATCATCAGTAAACAGGATAACCGTGTGGGTGGTCTCTTGCATGAAGTATCTATCCGAGCAACACCGAGTATGAAACGTTCACTAACACACTTTGCAAAGGATCAGCAGCTGGGAGTGTGCATGCATCAACTCATGTTTGAAGGCAAAACAATTTACATGACCATTATGTGTTTAGCTGGACACTTGAAAATGCTCTCATGGCTAGGAAATGTATGTTTAGTGCATTGAAGTGAAGCCCAATGCAGGGATTGAGAGATGAGGAAAAATGTAGTTTAGAAACGATTAGTCTGCACTGTTGAGTCTTCATTTCCTCATTGCCTCTCACTCACGGTTCATAAACACTGTAGCATGTGATAACAAGGACTTCTCTAACATTTTGCTCCATGCCACAAAAACCGCCAAAATCTGGAAAACGGATTGAAAAAGGGAATTTGAATGGGTTTACTTTAAGGAAATGTATTTTACATTACCAGGGAAAGTATCCAAAGATGGTGGTTTACTGTCATGAAGCAACCGCTGGTCCACAGAAAGTTTCAGTGGAAAATTGTACTTATGCTGCTCTACAGTTCCACCTCTGCATTGGGATGCTTTAGGTGCTAGGAGGCTTCCATGTAAGGTCTCTGTCTGAACAGCATGACACACTACATCATCCAAGTGGGGAATTTTTTTGGAAGTTTCTTCTTTAAATGTGTTTCTTTGATATATTTTTTTAATTCATTTGGTGATGGATTTGGAAATAAGGATCTTAAGGTGTTTGGAGTGAACTTTCAGTTCCCCTGAAACTGGGTTTTTGTATTTTTTTCAGTGCATTGGATTCTATACCTATTGTAAAAGTGTTCAAAGATTTAACTGCATTTGCGGTTTCTTAAGGACCCTTGTATCAGTGCTCCACAACTAACCGGCCTATCTGACACCAGTCACAATGTGTCCTCTCTTCTTCACTTTCTCAAATAATTTCCTATGCTGGAAAATCCAGAGGAGCCAAGCCAGTTTTTTTTTTCTTCCAAAAAAATACATGAGCACCTTCCCCCTTCCCGTTTCTCTCCTCCTTCGAGTCGTCTACTGTTTCTTGACTGTCTCACAATTTGTTGCTCAGAATGTCTTTAATGCTAGCCAAGGAGTCAGGGATATCGGCTTTTTGTCGTGGACCCCCTTAACTATATTCCCACCACAGGTGAGTTGTATGAGGGAGGGATAAATAGTTTGACTGCCCCATTAGTCTCTCTGTCACTCTGCTTGTCTTCTTGAACCCCTTGTGACTTTGTAGACTTCCCACAGTGTTCTTTTCAGGCATAAGAGGTCAAACTCTAGTTGCATGGTTGTCTATCTGTAAAGTGAAAATACCATATATCAGCAGCTCCTGTAGACCACTGCAGTGATCACATTTGGAAATTTGAGTAATTACTGTTCAAGCTTGTATGTTGCATGGGGTTAAGGATACTAATGTCCAGTCTGTTGCATGAGGTCTTGTTTGAAAGGCTTGTCATATAAAGTCTTGTATTCATGTGTGTCATAGCATGCCTCCCTTTTGGACTGTGTAGAAATAAGGGAACATTCCACTCAATTTGAGTAGGTCCATCGTCAATAGGTCACTTAACTGCATCACCACAGTGTTGAAATTTTGTTGTGTCCTTTGAAAGTATAGCAAGTGTATCATCAGTACAGTGCGTTACTCAATTCAAAAATTCAGTTTTGGCTTATTTTACTGTGTTTGAGGATAGATTTGTTTACTACCTTTCTAGTATTTGTGACAACTTAAATTAACTGGCTGCTGTTTGTAGCCTTATATTGAGCCGACAGACGGCATCAGTCCTCCCATCAAACTCTTGACAAGAATCCAAACAAGTGTCTTTTCGTAAATGGCAAACCTTTGCTTCCAGACCTTAAAAGACAACAAAGCATATGTCCATTTTTTATCTTTTCCTTTGAGAAATGGACAAAATGCACATGTTTGCTGAACTTTTTACAGCAACCCGAGCCTTGCGTCAGTCTTTTACATTTTTGTAGCCTGTCTTGTTGCTGGGATCTGACTCTAATCCATGCTCTTAACTCTTGCAGGAGGTCAGGGGCCAGTCGGAGGAGAACGTAAAGGAGGTGAGCAGCTGCCCTTCCCACGAGGCCCCCATTCGGGTGCAGAACAGGGCAGGGCAGGGCGGCGGCCCGGGGCTTTATAAGGTAGTGAAGACCGGCCCCTCTGGTCACAACATCAGAAGCTGTCCAAACCTTAGGGGTATCCCCATTGGAATGTTAGTACTTGGCAACAAGGTCAAGGCCATAGGCGAGGTACGCACTCACCCCAAATAATGCAATGTGTTTTTTGTGGCTGGAGGTGAATAATTCAGTCTGTTTAGATCACCTAATGTACTATAGCTGATTTTGGTAGATTTTTTTTTTTGGGCCTTTAAAATGTAATCTCTCTTTCAAAGGGCAATTCATCATCTGCTTCTGGGTGTGGGTGTGTGTTCTCTATCTTTTCCACTCGTTGAGGTCTTACCAACTCCCGTGGCTGCAACCTTTTTTCGCGTGCTTCTTGACTACTAATTTCAGTTTGTCTATAAATCCATTGCAGTTTCAGGGTGTCGTATTCAGCTACTTGGAGACTTCTCAGCGGAAGTCTGATCACAAAATGCTGGAGCCTCTCTGTGCCTTGACTGTACCTTTCTTGCACTTGTAACAATTCTGTCAATATACTTTGAACATCTAAGTTCTCTTTGGCCTGGTGTCATGGAGCCTCCTCCCCTCTCTTGGTTATAACCTGTCATTTGGCTGCTGTGGTGTGTCATGCTGTTCAGTAGTTTCCTGAGCCTCTACTCGTATGCCCTGTGTGGATCTGGGAGATGCAGCCTACACATACTAATATTTCCATCTGTGTCTGTTTTTCCAAAATGATAATATTTCAGGGAATTGAGAAAACACAACTTCATGCATTTACCTTTCAATAAGCTACCCCTTTCTTAGAGTAAGTTTTATTTTTAAATTTCAGCTACATGAGTTTTGTCCAGCAGTGCTGATACACAAAATCAATTTCATGTGATCTACTGCCGTGTATTATGTATGTGTCAATCAGATGCGTTGAATGCTTGCATGTCGGTGATCTTTTTGTAGAAGAGTTTGTGTCATGGTTTTTGTATGTGCAACAATAAACTGGATGTAGGGCGGGGGGGGGATATGGAAAATGGAACTGAATGGTTTGATAGATGAGGATTGAGAGTGTGTGTGTGTGTGTGTGAGTATGGATAAAGAGTGTTGTTTGTGTATCAGGTGGTCAACTCAGAGGGAACCTGGGTACAGCTGGATAAGAACAGTGTAGTGGAGTTCTGTGAGAGTGATGAAGGAGAGGCCTGGTCGTTGGCCAGAGACCGTGGTGGAAACCAATACCTTCGCCACGAAGATGGTAGGCCATACCTTGACCTGGATGCCCTAACAATTTATAACTTAGATTTAAACTCAATGCTGAAAGTGTTTCAAAATGAGAAGATAACTTGATGTCATTTGTTCCTGCAGAACAAGCATTGCTAGATCATGGAAACCAGACCCCACCTCCAAGCCCTTTCTCTGTACAGGGCTTCAACAGAGCCACAGCCTCAAATGGAGCTCAGGGCTTCGACTATGGCATCTCCAACAACAAAGGTGAGATCCCCTTGGTATAGAGGAGCTTTAACAGACGGCAAATCAACAACGCACATATTCTGCTTTCTTTGGATATCTGCTTTGTTTTATGATGTTCATTTTCGTTGGACATTTTCAAGCCCTCAGGCTTTAGCCAAAGACTTCAAGCGATGTTGTATCATTATTGATATATCTCACCTTTTGTAACATACATTCAATTACTTCTTCCCATTCTTTTCACTAAGACTTCACATACGTTGTTTGATGCAGTGTCCAATTTAACTATGTGCTGTATTTTCTCAAATAGTGGCCGGGGTCCTTATTTACTTCCAATTGCAGAAGGTAATAGGCTTCTCTTTGAGACAGGTCTTTAAACTCCACGAACACAAGAAATTAGAAATAATCCGTCAGTAATTATCCAGTTAGTTGGTTTGAACACAGTTTCTGTACATTTACAGTTCCTGTGACCTTCGAGCAACCAATTCAAATTAAAAGTCTTCCAACATTTCCACTGATAGAAACCCTTTATTTCTTCATGGAGCTTTTATTGTGAAACATTTGCTGGCCCCGGTCATTCTCAGTAATTAGTATATTAGGACATACAAACAAAATGTGAAGATGGTAATCTTTGGTTAAGCATATGTTTTGCTCTGGCAGTTGTAATTTCTTATTCAATGCAACATAAAAAGGACTGAAAAAATCCACAATTCATAGCAACACCTCAAGTACGGTGTATGTCATACAGTGCAAGTCAGATGTTTTTAAAGTCACAGCTGCCATCTGTCACTGATCTATCATCTTTTTTTGCTCAAGCATGCTCTTTATTGTGTGTATTGTTGTTATTTTCATGCCTAACATCTCTGCAATGTCAGGCATATGTCTGCGTGCATGGGCCAGTCAGTGTGCTTCTGGTCATTTGGACTGCTGTGGGCTTTGTTTATAGTTGGGTGCAGAAACTGGTTCTGAACACCTCTTATTCTCTCACACCATTTACGCCATAGTGCCTTAATTTCATCTCCGAGAAAAGCATTCAATCATTTACATAATTATTGTTTTCTTCAAAATATGGTTGAGTACGGTAAACATCAGCTGATTGAACTCACTGATTTTGCAACAAATGGTTGCCAGAAGTGTGCCTTTCTGCCTGAATATCATGCTGATAGTGCTTACATTTTGTTTCAAGTGGCATTTTCTTACTCATTGTTTCTTCAAAAAAATAATCTGTTGGGATATAAGAGCACAAACCTGATTGTCTTTAACTTTCTATTAAAATTTCTGCCTGACTCAAGTCCAGGTCTAGTCCAAGAGGTAATGGAAATTAACCTGAATTAGTTTGCTACACCGACCATGCTGTCAAGCCTTCTGTTTGACTGCTTTCTTGCTTTAAGTACTGACTAAATCCAGTGGCAGTTTAGCTGGGATTAACACTGGCAAGACCTCTAAGTGGCTACTTGTGTAGTGTGCTTATTGATGGTAGTTACACCTGGGAGGTAGTTTGTGATATGGAGAGATGGATGCATTTATATCTTTATACCAGAATCAGAATACTTAACTGATCCCCAAGGGGAAATTGGGTGTCCTCACCTCTTTGGTTGTCTGAGTAATCGGGTAGAAATCCACCTTGAATGCCTCTGGGCATTTACCTTGGTTTCTTAATACCTGTCCCTTCTACTCAAGATTAATAATTTGGTCTTTTGACGTTATACTCTACATTTAATTCACAGTACACCAAAAATAGTGCTGTGACATAAATATGTGTGGACCAGCACAAGTACCAAGAATAGGAACCCCTTTAAACATTGAGTTACTACTAAGTCTTTACAACTCGAGTTGTCAAGTTGACAGCCCCTGCTGAACCATCTAATGGAACGATTGAATCACTTGCTTCCTCTGGGATCGATGCGTCATGCAGTGAGGCAGCATTATCAGTGCTTCTGCTTGTGTGTCTGCTTGGTGGACAGTTAAAGCAGTCGTTACAAATTTTTAAAAATTACACCACAGGAGGCCATGATTTGTCCCAGCATATATTATAGGAATTTCTGATGAGGACATACGGGATTGTTTGGAAGAGTGACACTTGAAATAAACTGATAGAAAGAGCGTCCCCCTGCTCTTTCTTTAGTATATTTTTTCCACAAATAGACGTGCAAAGTGGGAGGAGATGCACAACTGTAGCAAATTCCATTGCATAGTTTCTGTAAACATCTAGAGAACCAAAACTAAAATGGTCAAGCTTTTACAAATTGTATTCTTTAGCTTCTCTTCAGTGCAGATTTTGGGCTTGGTGATTGGACCAAACAGCCCCTGGCGAGTGATTGTCATTTGGTCTTTTTTACTCATACTTGCAAGCTTGTGCAGTTTGTGCAGACCAGGAGAATTTCAAACCCACTCAGACCTTCAGGTCAGCTCTTTAAACTATGTTCACACCAAGTGCGAAGCGAAATTTCACCTTGCATTACTCACGCCAATATGGCTGCTGGGCTGACTTTGGCGATTTTGGCATATGTGAATATTTGCCTTCAACAGCCAATATGAGTACTCCTTATGGAAATTGCGCCATTCCGAAATTGCGGCGACCACCTCTTCCACCATCGACGATGAGCAAGATCGCAAATATTGCTGCCTTTTACATGTCGTGAAGGTCCCAGAAATGGCTAAAGCGGCTTACCTGACCTCCCTCCAAGCCCTCGCCTTCTTGGTTTTACGGAGTCAAAGCCATGTCATAAAGCTCTGGATGACCACAGACGGTGACCATAACCTTGTCCTCCATTTTTGCCCCTTGGGGACATTGCAGAATCTCAACACTGATTGGTTTTTGGGACACCATGTGGTGTCAATTTTTTGTTCAAGTTAAAACTTTTTCAATTTGAGTGGATGCAAATTTGCGTCTGTTTCCCTCACCTGGCGTGATTCATACGTACTTACATCTTTGCATTCCCCGATTTTGTAATCGCTCTGTGGGAGAAGTTTGCTTCATGTATGGTGTGAACACAGCTTAACATTGTCCACGAACAGGACTTCTGGGCCCCTGGATGCCCCTAATAGCTCCTCCCGTTCTGCACATCTATCGTGTTGTGGGAGATGACTGAGTGATTGGTAAAAAATGAACTGAATGACCTTCATCCCCCCATTTGGAGTCATCAAACCGTAGTATAAGCTGTAGTTTTTCCCCCTTCCTCTGTCTCCATGTTTGCAGGTGACCGGTTGAGTGCCATACTGAATTCCATTCAGTCTGGGCCCTTCCTTTCAGCAGCTCCCTCTTCCTCCGTATTTGAGCAAGCTGCCCAACCTCCCTCCTCCTCCCTTGTCCACAGCCCATTTGTGTTTGGACAGTCCCCCTCCCAACTGTCTCAGCCACAACCACAGCTTCTGAGTAAGTCTGTCCTGCTTTCTGACAGCGCTTGCTTGCACAGTTGTTGATCCTTTTCCTCCCGACTTTTTGTTTTCTGTTTGTTCTATTTTTTTTTTTTTTTATGTATTTTCTCGGGGGACAGGAGCGATGTGTGACACGTAACGGGGCAGTTATGTTCTACAGGGCAGAAATATCCTCAACAAGCCAACATGTCTATTATTTAACGTTTAAATCTTGTTTCTAAAAGAAAAAAAACAAGTCAGGTGACATTGCATTTAGAGGTATTTTCACTTGTTTTTCAAAACAAGATTTCAAACTTTAATAGTAGACGAAATGTCTTGGATATTTTTGCATTAAGTGATAGGCTGAGCTTTGCTTGCTCTGCTTGCTCTCTTGTTCAGCGTGCCTTTTACCCTCTTCTTCACCTTCTTCATTGCTGCTTGGACTTTAGATCTGCATCTTTCATATTTGATTATAACACCATCATTTTCTGCCTCAACCAGCCCAGGGCTTTACTGCAACTGCAGTCTAAATAGTTCTTGTTTTTAGTTATGTACTGTCTGCAGTAACCTGCTGAACTAGCAAAAATTCACACTAATGATTTACTGATGGGATCACACATGACACTTTGCACTTCAACTGGAAAATTTAAATAAAAGATCACTTCAGGGTAGAAGACAATATTGTCAAACAGGATCCAAAATAAATGTTTATCTGTAACGTTTTCAGCCTGTATTGCACTCTTTCTCCCTCTCAAGTCTTTTCTCCATTTTTGCCACTTTCTATCTTCTTTCTTTTTACCTGGTGTTTTATTTTTTACAGAGCCCTGTGGGTGTTTATGTAGAATTCAAAAATTTAATAATTCAACCTCTGAATTTAGTGTACTGTTAAACTTTCACCTTTGGAAGTTCACTTCAGGTTTAGATTTTTTTTAACACAACCTTGTGTTTGTTTCACGTCCCTTAAACAGACAGGATTGGAGTTTTTTGTAGTCAAATTTTGAAACTGAGGATGTCTCAACTTGACTCATTGACTGTATGTAGAATTGAACGAAGCTAATTGTTAACAATGACGCCGCCCATTGTTTTGTGGACTCCAGCGAGGATATCGGCATTTGAACATCACCATGTTGATTGTTTGGAGCCATAATTGACCATATTTGTACATGAAGGGAGGAGTCAGGAGGTTGGTCTAACTCTTGAACCCAAGGTCACTGCCCAATGTGTTTGAGACTTGATTTCAGGGCTGGCCTCATTAGAGACTGGACCTGTTGATCAGGCTAAATATGCTGCTAAACATTTGGTTTTTTGAAGCCTAATATCTACTTAATACTGAGCCAATTGGAGCCAAAGTTTATTGATGCTAACCTCTAGTGGCCGTCAGGAGTATTGCACTTTTTTGCAGTTTTGCATTGGCCTCAATTTTGAGACCCGGTTGCTTCGTCTATTTCTATATACAGTCTGTGGTCTTGCTTCACTTCATAAATGTTTTCATTTTGCAAATTCTGTCATCTGCATTTTGCAGAGAAAGCACACATTTCTAAACTGTAATTTGTTTATGTGACACTTACAGAGCTCGAAAACTTTCATTTTTCTCTTCTTTTTAAGTGTTTCTTTTTTCATGTCTGTCGGTTATGGGTTTTTTTTTTTTCTTCCTGCTTCACTCACAATGTTGTCCTGTTGCCTCTGTCTGTTTCACCTTCTTGCCTTGACTGCATTGCCTCTTTGTGCTTTCTTCCTTTCTTTCTTTCTTACTTTCTTTCCTTCTCACTGTGGTGGCCTCCTTGCATTCCATGTCTGGTTTGTTTACCTGCTCCACTGTTTTCCGCTGTAGATGGTTCATCACGCAGCCTTGCTTCTCGCGAGCGTGTGCACAAAAGCAGTGTGTCCGTGGCTGGGCATGGTACTGCTCTCTCATCTCTCGCTCTAAGGCAAAAGGGTGGGTAATCACAGCATGCATGCCTCCCTCAGACTAAACAGAGGGTGGGTCAAGAAAAAAACTTCTCTGTGCTGGATAAGTGGCTTTTTGTTTAGGGTTGTGAATAACTTTTTAGAAATCTTGCGTACGTGCTAACCTTCAAATCTGTGACCAAAACACTCAAATTAGCACTTATTTGTGACACATGACTTCAAATTTAGTTTGAAAGGAGATAATTGATGTTCCGGTAATTTACTTCCAGACAATATTAGGATATTTGCAATTTGGTTTTTAGTCAATGCCAAAGCTACACACAGTATTATATTAGTAGCAGTGGTCCCAGGACTGGGCTGGAATCCATTTTTCATTAGCACTTCCATGGTCCGCACGCTATCCTCATCCTTATCAGAGTTTTTCTGGTAATAAAGAAAGCTTTAAAGAATTAGTTTTTAGGAAACGATACCACTCACTGTTGTCATTTGCATTACAAGGTATAACATCTTTCACCTTTGGTACCTTAGTTTTCTTTCTGCCCTTCATTTCATTTTACTGTATTTTTCTTTACGTTACGTTTTGGTTTTTTACTCAGATGTTGAGCAGTGTACGTAGAGTTACAGTAACACTCTTACCACTGATGATCCCTTTGTGGTGTAACTATGTGTGAATTATTAATGTTTAGGTGAACGAGGGAACCTGATGTCCGGTGCACGGCCCATGTCCCCAGCCTCCAAACACCGTCAGGAGAATCGCTCTCCCAAACAGGAGAGTCGGGGAAGCCGCTCATCTGAACCGAGCAGCAGGATTAAGACAAGTGAGGGCGGACTCTCGGCGAGCGAGGCCCTCATTTTGCGATCAGACACCGCCAAACTGAGGTCTGACTCTCACAGCCGCTCCCACTCGCCCAATCACAACACTCTGCAGGCTCTGAAGGCAGATGGTAGAACCTCAGGGAATCGGGCCGAGTCCCCAAATCCTGGCTCTCGCTCCTCCTCCCCCAAACAAAAAGGAGTGTCCTCTTCGGGGAGGTCCAGTCCCTCCAGCACCTCTTCCCAGCACTCGTCCTCAACGCACCATGACAAGAACCTCCCACCTAAAGTTAGCCCTTCCTCCAAAGCCCGACTGGATCCTCCCAGAGAGAGATCCAAATCAGACTCGTACACTCTGGACCCTGACACTCTCAGAAAGAAGAAGGTTCCCCTCACAGAGCCACTTAGGGGCAGATCTACCTCCCCTAAACCTAAACTGTCTCCTAAAGATCCAAATAAAGGGGTGATCAGTAACGCAGAGAACCGTGTTCCCTCTCCACACGTGACCCAGGAGAACCTCCATAGTGAAGTAGTGGAGGTCTGCACTTCTAGTGCTCTTCTCACTAACGAGGATGTCAATGATGAGAACGCAGAAGTCCGTAACGCTGAAGAGGGCTCGTGTAAGGTGCACTTTAGCATTGGCAAAGCCCCTGTCAAAGAGGAAATCGAGAGCCGCTCTTCACCCAAAGTCAGCCGCAAAACCTCCAGTCGACACACTCGCCCCAAGAAGGACAAATCTGGGCCTCTGTTTAAAGGTGAGAGTACTTCAAGGATCACGGAGCCTGCCAAACAGGCCATGTCACCCTCTGTGGCAGAATGTGCTCGTGCAGTCTTTGCGGCATTCCTGTGGCATGAAGGTATCGTCCATGATGCCATGGCCTGCTCCTCCTTCCTCAAGTTCAACCCAGACTTAACCAAAGAGCACGCCCCCATTCGCAGCTCCCTGGGAGGACAGGGCGCTGAGGAGAAAGAAAGCAAGTTAAAGAACCGCCACTCCTTGGAGATTTCCTCTGCGCTTAACATGTTTAATATTGCTCCTCATGGCCCAGACATCTCCAAAATGGGCAGCATCAACAAGAACAAGGTGTTATCTATGCTGAAGGAACCTCCGCTGCCAGAAAAGTGTGAGGATGGAAAAGGAGACGCCATTTCCTATGAGATGACTTCTCATCCCTCTATGAGGGCCAAGTCAATCCTGCCACTAACATTACAGCATTTAGTAGCATTCTGGGAGGACATTTCAATGGCCACCATCAAGGCAGCAACTCAGAACATGATCTTCCCCAGCCCGGGATCCAGCGCCATCTTAAAGAAAAAGGAACACGAGAAAGACAGCAAAAAAGCAAAGAAGGAGAAGAAGAAAAGGGAGAAGGCAGAAGTTCGGCCGAGAGGGAATCTGTTTGGAGAGATGGCACAACTTGCCATGGGTGGACCAGAGAAAGACACGATCTGTGAGCTGTGCGGGGAATCTCACCCTTATCCTGTCACCTACCATATGAGACAAGCTCACCCAGGTGAGAAGACTCTTTACATGCTTCACACAACATGTTTAAAGTGACATATTTCATCTTTTCTGCCTCTGTAACGTTCCTTCTTGTGTATTTCCTTGGCAGGATGTGGCCGCTATGCAGGGGGACAGGGCTACAACAGCATCGGCCACTTCTGCGGTGGTTGGGCTGGAAACTGTGGCGACGGAGGCATCGGAGGCAGCACCTGGTACTTGGTGTGCGATCGCTGTCGGGAGAAATATCTCAGAGAGAAACAGACAGCCGCCAGAGAAAAGGTAGCATCCCGCTGCCAAACTTCAGAGAAATATTTGCCCCTCAACATCATACTGACCCTTAAAAACTCAATCTGCGTTTTCTTTGCTCAGGTGAAGCAATCAAGGAAGAAGCCTCTGCAGGTGAAAACCCCGAGGGCTCTCCCCACGATGGAGGCTCACCAAGTGATTCGGGCGAACGCGTTGTTCCTACTGTCCCTCAGCAGTGCAGCTGAGCCCAGCATGCTCTGCCACCACCCTCCCCGGCCCCTCCATTCCCAGCTGCTTCCCAGCCTGAAGGAGGGCGTGTCGGAAGAGCTCCCCAACAAAATGGGCTGCCTCTACCTACAGACACTAGCTAGGTAGTTACAGGCTCAGCTAATCATTGGTTTCATTACAGTAATGCATGTTTTCATAATGATTTGAATCTCTCTCTTCCCTTCAGGCAACACACTGAAAACTTTGGGGCCTACCAAGATGATAATCTCTTCCAGGATGAGATGAGGTATTTGCGGTCGACATCTGTTCCCGCGCCCTACATTTCAGTCACACCTGACGCCTGCCCCAATGTGTTTGAGGAGCCAGAGAGCAACATGAAATCAATGCCCCCCAGGTAGCACATCTTCATACACCGTATATACCGTATTTTCCGGACTATAAGCTGCTACTTTTTTCCGACGCTTTGAACTTAAACACCGGTGTGGCTCAGTATCGGCGGCACGAAGCTCGTTGGCTTTTTACAAGCTAGCAAGCTCCGTGCCGCCGATACATTTAGCCTCGTCACATCAGACCCGGTCAGAGTGGACCACATGAAACTGTTCGAATAAATTCAATAGCGGCTTATAGACAGGTGCGCTCAATAGTCCGGAAAATACGGTATGTGAAAATGAGTAAAGTGCAGCTTTTTTGTGTAACAGATTTTCCTGCATCATGTGCACAGCTTATACTTCTCTGCCTCACTCTGTCTCCCCAGTATCCTCCATATTTTGACAGCAAGCACATTTACATTTTGATTAAATGTGCTTTAAGTTGTATTATGTTGACAGGATTATGAGGTCTTGAACTGTATTTTAACTGAAGGCTTGTGTCCGTCCTTGTATACTGTCTTTTAGTCTCGAGACCAGCCCGATCACAGACAGCGACACCGCCAAGCGCACAGTGTTTCAGAGGTCTTACTCGGTCGTTGCCTCTGAATACGACAAGCAACACTCACCCTCGCCGGCCCGGGTCAAAGCTGTGCCCAGACGCCGGGTGCATAGCGGCGATGCAGGTAATCGCATATCATCAGTGGACATCAGTCACACTTCCAGAGTGACTGACAGCATCTTTTGTAACATTAACCTGCACTGTCTTTGATTTAGAAGTGGGCTCTTCATTGCTACGACACCCGTCTCCAGAGCTGTCCCGACTCATCTCGGCTCACGGCTCCCTCAGTAAAGGGGAGAGGAACTTCCAGTGGCCCGTCCTGGCTTTTGTCATCCAGCACCACGACCTCGAGGGCCTGGAGGTGGCCATGAAGCATGCACTGAGGAAGTCTGCTTGCAGGGTTTTTGCCATGGAGGTACAACATCCTGAATCCCATAGCTCCATCTTGCTTTAATTATTGCTAATTACAGAGCAGTGTCTAGGGGATCGTAGACAGTTAGCTGGCTGGATATCGCGAGTTAATTAATTGATTTAGTATCCTACATCAGCTAACATGTTTTTAATTGCTTCAAGTAATAATAAGACTTTTTTTTTTCTCTGTCAGGCTTTCAACTGGCTGCTGTGCAATGTGATCCAGACCACCTCTCTGCACGACATTCTCTGGCATTTTGTAGCATCTCTCACCCCGTCACCTTTTGAGCCTGAAGATGAGGAGGAAGATGAGAACAAGGGGAACAAAGAAATTGTGGAGCAGGTAATGAGTGGTGCACAGTAACGCAGCCTTTAGTTGTACTCTGTTGTATTTGTCTAATTATGAACTCTACTCCGTCTCCACCCCCCACAGGAAAGAGACCTTGGCGTTTGCGAACATCCTCTGTCAGACATCGTTATTGCCGGGGAGGCAGCTCATCCTCTCCCCCACACCTTCCACCGCCTCCTCCAGACCATCTCTGACCTCATGATGTCACTTCCTGGTGGCAGCTCACTACAGCAGATGGCACTCAGGTACAGTTACTGGTTAAAGATTCCTCCATGATTGTTTCTATCACCACCTTTGTTGCATTTTTGCCAGTTCTGAGCTTCATTGGACATTTCATAAGAGTATAAATGATCATGACTGGTTCTTTTTAGGTGCTGGAGTCTGAAGTTCAAGCAGTCTGACCACCAGTTCCTCCACCAGAGCAACGTTTTCCACCACATTAACAACATCTTGTCCAAGTCCGATGATGGAGACAGCGAGGAGAGCTTCAACATCAGTGTGCAGTCCGGCTACGAAGCAATGAGCCAGGCAAGAAAACAACCACTTACTCCAACTGTGGTTTGTCTGTATTTCCCAGCATGCATCTCTTATTGTCATCTGTTGTGCACTAACTTTGATGCCAATGTATGTGTGGGGTATATAGGATCTCTGCCTGGTTACCTGTTTGAAGGACCTGACCAGTGTGGTGGACATCAAGACGTCCAGTCGTCCCGCCATGATCGGCAGCCTGACGGACGGCTCCACAGAGACCTTCTGGGAATCTGGAGACGAGGACAAGAACAAGACCAAGAGCATCACCATCAGCTGTGTGAAAGGCATCAATGCCTCCAAAGTGTCTGTTCATGTGGACAACTCCAGAGACATCGGGGTAAGAAGGCAACAGCGAACCAGGCTTTTTTAGTGTATACGGTTTAAACCCTGCTTGTTGTTGTATGATTACTGTATGTTTGTAAGGAAAACCTCATTTTTACTTCATGTGTACCTGCAGAACAAAGTCACATCAGTGACTTTCCTCTGTGGAAAAGCAATAGAGGACCTCTGCAGAATCAAACAGGTATGGACACTTTTATTTACTAATAGAGGACAATCTGTGTCATTTGGATTTAAATAAAGTTTAAAGAGTTGTTACACAAGTCAAATCTTTCCAAACTATTTTCTGTGCTTCATAAAGTTCATAAAGAGTCCTTTTGCCACAAGGGATATAGAAATAATAAACAATTAAATTATTCAGTAGTTTAAATACACTTACATTTGGCAGTGCTCACCCTGATACTGTTTGTTTTTTTGACAGGTCGACCTTGACTCGCGTCACATGGGCTGGGTGACAAGTGAACTTCCTGGAGGGGATCATCATGTGATCAAGGTGGAACTGAAAGGTCCTGAAAACACCCTGAGAGTGCGTCAGGTGAAGGTCCTCGGTTGGAAAGAGGGAGAGAGCATCAAGATACTGGGGCAGATCTCAGCCAGCATGGCCCAGCAGAAAAACTGTGAAGCTGAGACTCTACGAGTTTTCCGCCTGATCACCTCACAGGTCTGTCCATCTGCCTCATTATCACCTCATGTTTCTGCAATTGTACTGTTTATTCACAGGTATTACATTTGGATCCAAATACTTAAAACCTTTCTTATTAATACTTTTAGGTTTTTGGGAAGTTAATCTGTGGAGATGCAGAACCAACTCCAGAACAGGAGGAGAAAAATCTGCTTTCATCACCCGAGGGAGAAGACAAGGTCGGCACTCTGATAAATTAACTGCTCTTTTTTACTGACTCAAATGTGGTGACCATGAACTTCCTGTTTACCACATTTTCTTCTTCCTTCTCTGTGAATAGGTGCCATCTGACGCTGACCTTAAAGAGCACATGGTGGGAATCATTTTCAGCAGGAGCAAACTGACCAACCTGCAGAAACAGGTGAGTAGTTCGCTCCATTCAACCCTTCAGTAGTGACCTCCTAACATCAGCTCACACTGCAGTATTACCATCCTTCTCCCATCTGACCTAACGGGTGTGTTCCACTTCCAGGTGTGCGCGCACATCGTCCAGGCCATCCGCATGGAGGCCACACGTGTGAGGGAGGAGTGGGAACACGCCATCTCCAGCAAGGAGAACGCCAACTCTCAGCCCAGTGACGACGACGCCTCCTCGGACGCTTACTGCTTCGAGCTCCTCTCCATGGTCCTCGCTCTGAGCGGCTCCAACGTCGGCCGCCAGTACCTCGCTCAGCAGCTCACGCTCATGCAAGACCTGTTTTCTCTGCTGCACACAGCGTCCCCACGAGTACAGAGACAGGTGAAAGGATGCAAACACATAAACACAAATCATCATCAAAATCCTGCATTTCATTTCTCATTTAATTCACAAGCTGATTTTTTTTTTTAAGTCAGCTGATTTATATCAGTGTTTGATGGAAAAAAGTTTTCTATCTTGCTACATTTCCAGTCCAATGTTTTTCTTGCAATACTGCCACTGCCTGGCAGTCAGGGGAACTGCAGGATTCTGCCAGAAATCATGCACATTTGCTTGCATTTAATCTTATCTGTGCCAGATGCAGACAAATTGAGACACTTTATCAAAATATTCCTCCTTCCACATGTGACGCCTCGCTGATTTGATTTTTAGTCACACACAGCAAATTATCCTTAGACAAAAGAAAATGTTTCCAAGACTCTAGGAGCTAAGTATTGTGAGTCATTGTTGGGCACAATGTCACAAGAACTGACATTTAATTGTTATAGCAACTAGATCCAACTGGGACCAATATGTTGTCCTTTTAATGGATTCGTGGCTTGAAGCGAAAACCTGTTTGATGAAGTTTTCTCTGTGCTTTCTAGGATTATAGTAAATATAAAGTTGTTTACCATCTGATCTTCTTCTCAGGTGACATCATTACTGAGACGCGTCCTTCCAGAGGTGACGCCCGTGCGTCTTGCCAGCATCATTGGGGTGAAGGCTCTGCCGCCAGCAGACATCAGTGACATCATTCACTCCACGGAGAAAGGTGACTGGAACAAACTCGGCATCCTCGACATGTTCCTGGGCTGCATCGCAAAAGCCCTCACTGTGCAGCTGAAAGCCAAAGGAACCACCATCTCTGGCACTGCCGGCATGGCTGCTGGCAAAGGGGTCACCACTGTCACATTACCCATGATCTTTAACTCCAGGTGAGTTAGTTTCTCCCAGACCAACGAGGATGCTCAAAATTAGTTTTCTTATGTATGTGGTTTTCTTTACGTTCTCCTTTCTGTTCTGCTCAGCTACATCCGCAGAGGAGAGAGCCACTGGTGGATGAAAGGCTCCACACCTCCACAGATTGCAGAGATCATCATAAAGCTGGTTAAAGATATGGCAGCTGTAAGTTATTAGTGTTTATTTTTTTCTAACACGATCGCACTGAGAAAAAGCCCCCCTAACACAACTGTGCTGTTTTTTTAGGGTCACCTTTCAGATGCTTGGTCCAGAGTCACCAAAAATGCAATAGCTGAGACCATCATAGCCTTGACCAAAATGGAGGAGGAGCATCGGTCTCCTGTGCGCTGCATCGCAACAACGAGGGTATGAACGTTTTATCATAAGCGCAGCAGTTATCTGTACATGGAAGTACTTTCTAATAATTAGTCATGTATTATTTCCTGTTCTGCCTCTTAGCTGTGGCTGGCTTTGGCATCACTGTGTGTGCTGGACCAGGATCATGTGGACAGGCTGTCCTCCGGCCGCTGGATGGGCAAAGATGGACAACAGAAGCAGATGGTGAGGATGAAATAATGATCTAAATCGGAGGTGCACCATATGAAGCTGATCATCAGAAATAATAATGAATTAATTTCCTCCTCTTCTATCCGCAGCCCATGTGTGACAACCACGATGATGGTGAAACGGCAGCCATCATCCTGTGTAACATGTGTGGAAATCTTTGCACTGACTGTGACCGCTTCCTCCACCTGCACCGACGCACACGCTCTCACCAGAGACAGGTTGGGTTTTGTTTGTTGAAAATAATTAATTGGAAATGGTTCATTAAAAATAACACAGAGTTGAAAAGCATGCAGCATTTCCTCCAGTGCTTTAATCTAATTTCTCTGCCTTCCTCAAGGTGTTCAAAGAGGAAGAGGAGGCCATAAAGGTGGATCTCCATGAAGGCTGTGGGAGGACCAAGCTCTTCTGGCTCATGGCTCTGGCTGATTCGAAGACCATGAAGGCCATGGTGGAGTTCAGAGAGCACACAGGTACCTGAAGAGCAGTGTGAATGATTTGCTCAGTGAGACTGCTTAGACAGATAAAAGTTTAAAACCTCTGCATCTTCTGACAATCTGAATATATTTGTAGGTAAACCAGCCTCCAGCAGCTCAGACGCCTGCAGGTTCTGTGGTACAAGAAATGGGACTGAGCTGTCTGCAGTGGGCAGCGTCTGCTCGGACCCAGACTGTCAGGTACTGAGCATCAACTATTCCATGGAAACTCTGTACATCTAGTGTATGCAGGTTGTCTGTCAAGTCTGTTAAAACGGTGACCAGCTGGATCCTTTTGTTAAGATACATGCAACATATACAGAAGCTGAATAAGCTATGATCAAGATCGATTCTTGTTGGTTATTAAAATCCTTGATTTAAGCAGAACTAGGCTACAATCCTCTAATTGTCTCAAAAAGATGAATCTTGGGTAAGCCTTACAAATAGTCCCTTGCGTAGGTGTCGTCCTCCCACCTCAGTGAGTTTTTACGCCTAATAAGAATAGCTAGTAGTAGAGCGTGCATTACTCAGTGTATTTCCAGTAATAATATTAAAATTAAATAGCCTGCTGAGTAATTTGAAATAAAATAACTTCAAAGATGATCCAAAGCATCATCAGCTCTCTTCATGTTCTCTCTGTTAGGAGTATGCTAAACTGGCCTGCAGTAAAACTCATCCCTGTGGACACCCCTGTGGAGGAGTGAAGAACGAGGAGACCTGCCTCCCGTGTCTGCACGGCTGTGACAAGAACACGGGCTGTCTGAAACAGGATGCAGACGACATGTGCATGATCTGCTTCACAGAGGCCCTCTCTGCTGCTCCTGCAGTACAGGTAGCTCTCAGTGCAGCACTTTGCTCCTGGAGAATCTCACCTCTGGATTTGTTCTCAAGTTTTGACCTGTTTGATCTGTTTCCAGCTGGACTGCACTCATGTGTTCCACCTTCAGTGCACTCGTCGCGTTCTTGAAAACCGCTGGCTCGGGCCTCGAATCACATTTGGGTTCATGCTGTGTCCTATTTGCAAGGTACGATGACACCTGAGCCGCGCCGGGATTAACCCAATGACAAAGTTTCCATCACGCCTCATAATTAGCTGGAGCTCAGTTTGTTTAACATCATCTTCGTGCCACATTCAACTTGCGTTTTTTGGTTTCTCCGCAGAACAAAATCAATCACTCGGTGATCAAGGACCTGCTCGACCCCATCAAGGAGCTCTACGAGGACGTGAGGAGGAAGGCTCTGATGAGGCTGGAGTACGAGGGTCTGCACAAGAGCGAGGCGATAACCACACCTGGAGCACGCTTCCACAATGACCCCGCAGGCTTTGCCATGAACAGATATGCATACTATGTCTGCTACAAGTGCAAGAAGGTACCACGTGGATTAAATCTCCAAAACAATTCACTTTAAACCTTGTATGTTCTCGAGAATTAATTGTGTGTTTTTTTGTTTCCAGGCGTATTTTGGCGGGGAGGCTCGCTGTGATGCAGAGGCAGGACAGGGAGACGACTATGACCCCAGCGAACTGATCTGTGGAGCATGCTCAGATGTATCCAGGGCTCAGGTGGGTGAATGATATCTCTTGGGATCAGGTACATATGTCATAGTGCTAAAAGTGTAGTACGTGCAGCACTTGTTTTTCTTTTGAGGGTTATACGAGAAGATTGAATGAACTACAGCCTGCAGCCACATAGCTTAGACCGGATTAGACTGGAAACAACTTGCCTCACTCTGTCCACTTACCTGTAGGACTCACTGATTAACATATTGTCTCTCGTCTCTCCTCAGATGTGCTCCAAGCATGGCACAGACTTCCTGGAGTATAAATGCCGGTACTGCTGCTCCGTGGCTGTTTTCTTCTGCTTTGGCACCACACACTTCTGTAACGCCTGCCACGACGACTTCCAGAGGATGACCAGTGTCCCCAAAGAGGAACTGCCCCACTGTCCTGCAGGTGCCTCATGATTTTAAAATGTTCAGACTTTAGGGACTGTGTGAAAGTTATACAGAGGGGGAGGGAGCCTAGTGGTAAAAACACAGTGGTTTTCGAATGATCCTAGAGAGGCGGGACTTTTTAAAGCTGCCAAATTATGACAAAATTGTGACTGGTGTTAATCAGGAAAGTCACAACATCTGGGATTTTGATGGTGATGTGACTAATGTTGCCACGGAGCTGACATGAGTAACATCAGCCTTTGTGGATGCTGTGTGAAAGATGGCTGGGGATGATGCAATGTTTCAGGATATGAAACTATTGTTAATAGACAGTTGTTAGAACCCAATCTGTAACAATGACCTAAAATGTAACAACGTCCTAAATTGTCATAAAAAATGTAATAAAACCCAAAATGTAATAACGGAAGCAAAAGAAAGAAAATAAATTGTTACCTTGTGGGCAAAGTTTTTACCGTATTTTCCGGACTATAAGCCGCTACTTTTTTCCGACGCTTTGAACCCTGCGGCATAAACACCGCTGTGGCTTACTATCGGCGGCATGAAGTTTGTTAGCTTTTTACAAGCTAGCAAGCTCCGCGCCGCCAATACATTTAGCCTCGTCACATCAGACCCGGTCAGAGTGGACCACATGAAACTGTTTGAATAAATTCAATAGCAGCTTATAGACAGGTGCGCTCAATAGTCTAGAAAATACGGTACTTTTTGAGCTCAGCAGTTGTTACATTATTGACCAGTTGTTACATTGTAGGTTTATTACATTTTTTTTTTTATAACAATTCAGGTCATTGTTACATTTCAGGTCATTGTTACATATCGGGCTCTAACATGTCTGGCTGTTCAGATAAATTTGACATGTGAAGATGTGTCTCGGCTCTCCACTTTAAACAGTGTAAACAGTCATATCAGAATTACAGTGCCTTCGTTGCTATAGAAACACAACCACCATGAGGTTTTTAGACATATCAATTTTCATGGTATCCCTAATAGTGATACTTGAGGAATAAAAAATCTTTTCATCCCAGCACGGATTACAAACATCCTCCCAAAATTCACTGGTTCCACTGTCAGATTAAAAACTAACGGTGATGTGATCCTTTGTGTCCCAGGGCCCAAAGGCAAGCAGCTGGAGGGCACCGAATGCCCATTGCACGTGGTCCACCCACCAACGGGAGAGGAGTTCGCCCTGGGCTGTGGAGTGTGCAGGAACGCCCACACCTTCTAAACAACACCAGACTCGAACTGAAAACCAGTTTGTCTACTGTGATATTTTTCCGGCTGCTGCTGAAGCTCGGCCGTGAAGCTCGGCTCTGGCATCGTCAAGTCTCCTGGATCACTGGTCACCAGGTTTCTGCTCTCCGCCAAGAGTCCTCAGGTTCTGCTCTTTTACCACCATCAGTATCCAGGATCGGCTCTCGAGCGCGAGCTGTAGCTCCTTCAGAGTAACCTGAACGGAAAAAATAAAGAACAATAGAATTTAAAAAAAGAAGAAAAAAAATAAAGAAAATAACTTGTGACGTGTTTGCATGCGGCCGTTGTATTCCCTCGGCTTCTATAGACGTTGCACACCTCCCGATCACTGAAGTGTAACAGATTAAACATTGAATATGAAATAAATTTGCTTAAGGGCAACTGTGGATGAGCGTGGGGTTTAAAAAAGAAAAAAAAGGAACAGGCCGTATTTCCAGCTTCCTAACGATAAATTTAAAATATTGTTGTATGTAAACTTTTTTCGTAATCTTGTACAGTATTCTCCACTGTCAAGTGCATCATGGGTTGACGGACAAAAAAAAAAAAGATGGAGTTGGTGGATAAGACTGTTAAGAATATTATGTTTCGGAGGAAAATAGTGTACGATTTATCTAATCTTGTATATAATGATACTATTCAAAATAGCTGTATTCCGAAGTTGCTACTCTTCACTTCAGTTTTGTTTGATATTCTGGGTTATGTTTTGAGCCAGAACTTTTAATGAAGTGCAATACTGGGTGTGCCTCCTATTTTGCAGCTGTTTAACCTATGGAATGTATGTCAATAAAGCCACTGTACATTTTTATACAGTAGACAGTCGTAATTTCCCCCTCTTCTAAATGTCAGATCTCTTCTGTTGTCTGGAAATGAGAAGGAGGAGGAGGAGGAGACTGGCGCCTGCAGTAAATGATGGTGGATGTAAATCCTGTTTGCAGCTTTGTTTTAAGACGAAACAAGACAAAAAAAAAAGAAGCACCAAATCCTACAGTAATACAAAAACAAAACAAAAAACCTCACAGTGAGACTGATTACAGCTGAACGATTTGAGGGGCCAGTCTTCACACCAAATAAAATTGTGCACCTGTAATGCTTTTCCCTAGTAGGAGGCAGGAGGATTGAGGAACAGAGTGTGGAAAAAAACAGCTGCTGTTAAATAAAAAAGCTTAATACTTGTGAATCTGCTCTGTAATATCTGTGGTGGATGGAGTTGAATGGTAATAAACCAGGTTCTCTGTTTCGCAAAGTACGCACCGTGTCATCCCTTAATGAGTGCTGATATTTACCTACATGATTTGTACAGTTATACAAAAAATAAATCTGTAAATATCAGAATAAATAATGATGAAACTCTTGGTTATGTCTGCAAAGCTGGGGAAAATAGAGAAGATGCATCACTCTCATTTTTTTTGTGGTACCAAAGTGTGGGGGGG
>OOFC01049905.1:0-25431 GCA_900323345.1 Pseudochromis fuscus
CTTGTGACACTTCACACCAAGAAAATTCCTGTAGGGTTTACTATAAATAATAATGATGATGATGATGATGCTGATGATGATGATGATGATGATGATGATGATGATGATGATGATGATGTTAGAGATGATAAAAACAGAAGATGGATCAAAGCTGAGATGCAGCAGCTCCAGAGTCCTGCAGAGTGTGTGGTCCTCTCCAAACATCACCCTGCTGCACAGTTACTTTTACACATGTTTCATGTGAAATTCATTAGCATATCATTGACGGTAACTGTAATTGTTTAATGAGTCGTTAATAACTAACACAGTAATTAGCATCAGTGGCATAATTATGTGTAGTGGGTGCAGCATTTTGTTTGGAATAATTATCACCATTGACAGGATTTTCCACAAACAAGCAGAACCCTGAGAGGCGGTGGATAGTACACACACACACACACACACACACACACACACACACACGCAGGAATAAATGACTGAAACACATGTAATCATAAACAGATCCTGTATGAAAACATGTGACTAGTTTTGGACTGAACGGTTCCAAACAGTTGAGACTTATTGTTTTGCTGTATTTATTGTATTTATTAAATAATTTAATGTTGTATCTGTTTTTTAAAAAATGTAATAAATATTATTACATTGATGTCAAATATTAATTTGATATTTTTAAATATATTCATTGAGTTCAGATGAAATGCATGATTAATAAAAGCTGCTTTGTGCTGTCTGCTCTGCAGGGCGTTATAATAAACATGCTGGACAGAAATAGACGCAGTATCAAATATTTATGACTTGTTTTTGACTGTAGTCTGAATATTAAAGGGTCTGTCTGTATATTTGAGAGTAATAGCAGCTTTGAAGCACCTTTTGTTTTGTCCGTTAAAGAAACTTGAAGCAGCCTCATGTTCACAATGAAGAAGCAAATGTGGCTGCAACCACTGAGGGGAATAGATGTGATAGCAGCATTGTGCAGCTCGGCTCGTTTCAATAGCCCCGCAGCTCTGTGTGCTGTGTGAATGTGAAATTTATTGACTGTCCACAAAACATTTCTGTGAAAATAAAAAGGAGATTTAGTGAAGGAAGGCCCGACTGTACGCGCTGAATACAAACACCAGGATGTTGGCTGAGCAGACAAAGACATTGGAAACATTCTATAAAACCTGCAGCACTTCAGCTTTTTCTCTCTGCTACCTGCCTCCTCTCCTCTCAAACACAATTATGTGACCATTGGCAAACACTGGTGCCAAACACAGCCATTTTTCCTCCTTGCCACCAGATGGTTTCATTGAGAATAGATGCACGGCCGCTGTTTGTCTTCTACTTAGAGCCGGGGTCGTAATGGAGTCGCTAATGATTATAAAACACCTGCTCTGAACATAAAACAAACACAAGCAGCGAGCGGAGCCCAGAGCTAAATACCTATGTGATCAGGTTGAAAAGGTGCTGGGCTCGTGCTCCGCTCGTACTTATCCAGGGACACAAACCCGAGCAGATGTCCCACCTATAGAGGGAAGAGGCTGGTCCTGGTCCACAAAAAGCCACACGTCCTCACAGTCAGCGTCCATAATGGCTCCATGAAGAGAAAGGCTTGTTCCCACAAAGGGGGACATGTCTGTGATGGGCTGTGGTCTCTTCACACACCAGGCTAGGGTTTCATGTGGTTTAGAGGTTATCAGAGGCCCAAAGCTGCCTCACAATGGACATGTTTGTACAGTGCTATGATGTGCACCAGACAACTGTCCAGAAGGGACACAACTCAAAGCAATGAGCAGGAGGACACGTGGAGATATCTGTTGTCTTTCTGTGAATCCACTCACATGCTGTCATGGTCGTGTGCGTTTCAAAAGTCTCTTATATCCTCATGATACCTGAGGTGGATGCACCAAACAGGCTCACAGGTCAGCAACATGCTAAATGATGTGCCATGTTTAAAGGCACAATAAACCAGTGTCGCCCCACATCTACTTCCTGTTTTCTCAGTTTTGGTAAAACAGTGTAACACAGCAGGAGAGGCACAGGAAACACATTCATTCATAAACAGCAAGCTAACAATCCAATCATCACATCCTCAGTGATGTCACACTGACTCACCCACATCTGCATCCCTGCAGCAAGCTCAGCTGGAACAAGGTGTCCACAAACATTTGGTCATATATTTTCATAGAAATTTTAGTTTGGGGAAAAAAATAAAAAAATCACATATTCATTACTTCATCAAGGTAAAAGATGATATTTATTTGTAAACATGCTTGTTTCAGTCTGTGGCTCAGTGATGACGTCCTCTCTTATTCACACACGTTAAAACAAACAAACATGTTTTAATCCAGTAACAGTGGAAGCAGTAGATCCAGTGTTCATGTTTTTTTTTAAGGTAAATGAACCAAAGACTGATGCTGTAGTTACAGCAACACAGTCTCAGACCAAAGGACGTTTCTTTAAATAATTGAACATCTTTTAGTTTTGTAATACATCCAATAATTATTGATTTAATTCAAAATGTCCTGTTTCCATTAATACTTTGATGTTAAAATATGAAGCAGAGCCACCTGATGGAAGCACATTAATAGTGGTTATATTCATTTATTTGATTTTTTTACATTATGATGTAATTGAACGAGGCTTTTGTGTGCGACACAGGGTCATTGTTATTGTTGTTTCATTATTTTGTATATTTAAGATAAGATGTGGTGTAATACTGTATTCTACTTTCTCAGTCACCACCACAGTTTATATGTATCTCATATATTATATTGCTGTTGATCTTTGGACTTATGATAATCAATCAATATGATGATCATTGTCTTGATTTATTGATTCCTTAAAATATATGTTTGTTCCAACAATTCACTGTGATTAACATTCTGATGTTATTGGCATATTGGTGGAAATAGAAAGTGGATGGATGCAGAACAAGTGGCCACAGTTTAAAGCCTCCAGTCCATGACATTTATCTCTCAGAGAAAAGACGCTCGTCCCCTTTTATTATCCTTTGTAGCCAGAAAACAAAGCCTGGCTGTAACCATGAAACGTACAGATTAACAGGCTGAAAAATCTGCATGTGGGCTGTGGTGGGGTGGTGCCGGCGCCCCCCTCCCCTCCGGTCTTCAATATCTCAATCACGTCTCCCGGGCCCCGCCCCTTTGTATTAGCCCCCAGAAAGTGATGGACATCCTTTCACTGGCTGCCTGACCTCTAGTAATCCTGTTTCACACACCAGCTCCCTGCTGGAGCAAACACAATGGCAGCAGCTCAGCCTCCTCCCAGTCGATACTCCGACAGACTTGATCGAGCAAATTAGTATCCTTTGGTAAGGGCATGACCAAAGACCTTTTCAACACCCTTCCAAAATCAATAAAGACCAGTGAACAGCATGTTTCTTTCTTTTTTGTCCTTTTACTTCCCTTCCTTGTAACTGTGTGTGACTTCCATCCAGGGTTCAGGATCCTGTGTGTGTCCAACAAACTGCCTCCATCGCTGCACCAGGATCAGAGGTTAAAATGCCTGATGGTCAGTGTGTAATCAGGATTTCACTGCTGCTTCTAGTCAAAGATTTGTTGCACCATCGGTCACAGAGGCTTGTAAAAATGTAATGGGAAAAATATTGTACATTTTTGTATGTTTTTTTTTAAATGATTAATTCCTGCAGTGAGTTGATTCTGCAGGGATTTTTCCTCAGCGACATAAATGTTAAAAAACCAGTTAAAACCAGTTAAACCACCAAGTTCCTTTATCACCATCAAAGCACTGAGGTGCTGGCGTCCTCCCACAGGAACAAAGGACTCATCTGCTGTTTGACACAGTCCAGCTCAGACGCTCCACCGGCTCTGGTTTGACTGGAGCTTCCTTCAAACAAGAGCAAAGTTTCATTTATTCTGTTTTGTTTCTTTCATAAAATGTGTTAATGCAGAAAGAAAACTATTAATAAGGAAAATGAGCATTAAACAGAAACATTGTTTTCTGTCTAATAATAAGAATAATAACAGGTGGCTCTACATGTATACACTCAGGGTTTTGTATTAATGCATGACTGTAATTATGATTATGATTTTCTTTCATTTCTTTTCTCTTTTATTTAATTCATGATTTCTCTTTATTTTGTGTATTTTAAAAACAGGAAGAGTCAGAAAAACCAACAGAAAACCATCTGCGTTCATGGATTTATTTACAGTCTACTTTATGATCTTATCAAATAATATGTATTTTGATTTGATTCAGATAAATCAGTGTAAGCACAGACACAGCTCCCAGCTCCCAGTCTAACTGGTTACAACAAACCAGTTTGATGAAACTCTGTGACTGTGTGGATGTGACTGTATTAAACACACACATCCCTTCACTGCAGCACATTAATCCTGGACTCCCCGTCCTCTCCTCTGTGCAGCCCACTCCATTTTCACCCAACTTTTAATGGACAAATGTAACCCTGCGTAAATTAACTGTGCCTGATGTAAATTATTATTATTATTTAGAAATTCTGCTTATCACCACCATTTTCCTTGGCAGAGATGTATCCCTCTGTTATTTTAAGTAACATTAATTACATCGAGCCCATGCAACCGCCACAACCTTTTCAACATTACCACCGAGCTGTAATTGTACATTTTTAAGTGTTGTGCATGCATAATGTTATGCACGCTGGTAAACAGCACTCTTCCTCTGAAGCCGCAGCTGTTGTGGCAGAACTGCAGCAGTCTTAATTAACACTGTGAACCAGCCGACATGCATCAGTCATCACACACAGACAACAGGTCTGCTCTGTTTTCATTAAGATGCTGAGGTGATGCTCTGCAGCAGAAAGCAGCATGTTTCTGATGAAGCTTCTGCCTGAACGTCTGTATTGTTGTGATGAAACATCAGGAGCAGAGGTGGGACTGATTCAACCAGTGTGTTGCTGTTCAGTCAAATACTGAGCAGAAACATCCACAAAGCATTAAGTACAAGTCATGTGACTCTTCTCCTCCAGATGCAGTGTGGATACAAATGGTATTTTTCCAGTTGTAAGGACCTCGAGGCTGCATTTACATGTTCAACCTTGTTTTAACTTTTGTTTCAAACAGACTTAAATGAAGTAAAAAACACAGAAGATCCGTTAAACATTCAAATATTTCTAAAACTGAAAACAAAGATGAAAGAAAAACAGTAGAAATTCTGCAGAAGTGACTGATGTAAAGTTGAGACAGTGTGTGGACGACCAGCTTCAAAAAGACCAGGACCCCTAAAACACACTGGGACCAGTGTCACTGCAACAAGTTTTGAAAACTAATGATGCTTTCAGAGACACCAATTACACATAGTTTGGGTTCCCTGACATATTTATGACACTCAGATCCTCCCCTGTGCTCTTCAGCTCTGTTGTCTCCTGAGAAATGTCTCTTAATTGTCAGTATTCAATAATCAGTGGGAGGACCCCACAGAGTGCTGTCCAGCAGATGTTAGGATGCTCCCCAGCAGGTCCCTAACCCTCTCCATCCTCCTGAGGCTGATCACTGGTAAACATGCTGATTGGATCCTCAGGGCCGAGCGTGTCACCTCCACCTCCACTCCACAGCCCCTCTCCTTTCATTGGTTCCTCCTAACCTGTGTCAGAGCAGCGCTGCCTGACTGTCCATCTGCAGCACGACCAGAGCAGCACATCAGATGGCTGTTTGAAGAGCTCACATTCAACCAGTTTTGAGTCATTTATCAATGGGCTCTCAGATCAATAAGCCTATTGACCAACTGGGAGGGAGTACTCGAAGGACCTTTGCCCTGGGTTTTACCTCCCAGGCTGTGCACAGACTGCATGGCACAGAGGCCAACCCTCCTGTCATGTCCCTTTGTGATTAACAACAATAACACTCAGGGTGTGTTTCATCCTCCACACATTGTTAGACACCAGAAAATCACAATAATTAGTACCATGTTCCCATCTCTGTCAGGAACACTTTAATCAATATTTAGAGCAATGATGTCATTCAACCCTCACATATCATTAGTGCATCACCATCACTGACTTCATGAACATGCTGAAGTGATGGAGTTGTGTTCACTGAAAGTCTGGATAGAAAATGTGTGTGTGTTACATGAGTTTGTTTTTCATCCACATGTATTTTACATGTTCACACCTGTTGTGGTGGTGTGAGGAGAGGAAGTGTTTCTCAAGTGTTTCTCTGGGATAAACTGACCAGTTTGTTCTTCATCATCATGTTGTGGACTGAAGTGAAGCGCTGCCTCCTCCTCAGTCGTTGTCTGAGCTGCACTGACTGCAGCAGAGGGAGGTTTGCAGATACCTGGAGTATGATACACTGCAGTAAGTGGACATGTTGATGACACATCATGTGTCCAGCACAAGAAACTTACAACTGAAAAAACACCAAACTTGACAACACAGATTATTAGACTGACTCTTTACAGCAGCAGTGTTAAAGTCATGTTAGTCCAGGAGCCACATGCAGCCCAGTCTGACCTGAGGAGAGTCAAACATCAGCATAACAACCTGTAACCAACAACAACCCAGAGGCTTTCCAACTACATGATGGAAAATACATTGAATGAATTATCCTTTTACAAAACTATGAATCTGACATTTCTGAAGAAAATGTATCATTTCTATCAATTTATCATTTACACATGTGCAGCCTACACATCACAGTGGATCCCAGACACACAACACAGAGTCACAGGGATCTGGAAAATACAACATTTCTCTTTGATGAATATATGTAGAAACACATCCTCGTCCATGTGTGTAGTCATCCTGACCCCCTGACCCCCTGACCCCCCTCTGCTGGGGAGGCTGCATGCTGCAGCTGGATGGTGTTGTTGTTGTTGTTTGTGTTGTGTTCATAAAGCACTGCTTTAGCTTGTCTGATGAGTCAAAGAGATGCATACAATTCTTCATCCAGTGAGTTTGTGGTCGACAGCTCATCTGCTGAATGTAGGTTCCACACTTTGCTGGACTGGACCCTGTGCCGGGTCAGATTTGGCCCACGGGCCGTATGTTTGGCCCCTGCCATAAATTCTTATAAGTAATAAGTAATGATATGCTGTTTTTTCCTGAAGTGCAGTGTTAAGGTCTGAGCTGATCTCCAGGGGGTTCAGCAGATCCACTGCCTGTGTTTTCATGGTGATATGTGAAGTGTGTGATGTCGACACTCAGCACTGTACTGATCTGCACCTCAGATCCTCTCCAGTGACAATGCAGCTGAATTATGAAACTCCATCTTGCTGCATGGATGTGCTGGGACTCACACTCTGCTGATACAAGTGACAGTCCTGAAGCTGTTGGACTGATGACCTGTGACTGTAGCTTGATGAAGTCATCATGTTTCAGTGTGGTGACTGAAAAGGCCTGAAGAGAACCAGGAGTTCTGGTTCCTTGCTGAAGTGGACGGTGTGTGTGTGTCTGTTTAAAACTGCTAACAGCTGAGGTGTGTGTCTCAGTGCACAGCAGCTTTCAGCAGACAGCTCCAGGGTGGACCAGCACAGATGTGTGTGCTGTACGTGTGCATTGTTGGCTGAGTCCTGGGTGTGTGATGAATGCCACTGGGTCAGATATTTGTGAAGACAAGCAGCAGGACATTGACAGTGTTTAGTGGCTGCACTTTGTCACAACAGATAAATGACACCTTTCCCTGTGAGCAGCCTGCCTCTGTGAACTCTGCTGCACTGATAAAGAATCAATAGTGTTGCTGCTCCTCACAGGAGGCTGCCTATAGACCCATCACTGTCTGTTTGCTGTTACCATTGGTTTAGGTAAACAAACTGCCATTACTGCCTTTGTAAAGCTGCACAATAATGTGCTCTGTCCATTTTCTGCTGCTCATCAGTGTCTGGCTTGTGGTTGCAGCAGTGTTCAATCTATACCAGCTCACTTCTTCACTTCACCTCCTCATGGCACAAAACATTTTCTACTTAACACTCACATTCATTATTTCCCCTGTTCACATATTCATATTTATTTATTTTCATTTTCTATACTGTGAATGATGTCTTTACATTTCAGAATAATTGTATTTTTATGATTCTAGTTTCACATTTCCTGTGTGTTTTCAGTTTGTTTTTTTGCATTTCCAAGCTTTGACATTTTATCCCTTTGCCCTTTGTTCTTGTGTGAGTGTGACTGTGATGATGGTCCTGTCCTGTGCTGCACTGATGTCAAACAAACATCTGTTCTGTGGTTCTGCAGGATGATGAGAACATGGCTCCAGATGTTGGGTCTTGTTGTGTGTTTGTTGTTGTCAGAGTCATGATGAATGATGGTGGTTTGCTTTGCAGACTGAGTGTGAACCTTTGTTGTTTTTATTACAGTTGCACACACAAAGTTTTTTCCCTTGAAGTGAATGAAGCTGATGTTATTGTGCAGCCAGTGTGAGGCCTGAGAGGGTGATGGCAGGACCATGCATGAATTAGTGATGGCCCGCCCCCTGCATTCATTATTCATCAGTAACAGACTGGTTTGACACATGATTCTGGATTTTTAGAAGAATAAAAATGTATAGTAACAGAATATTGTCAGTGTTTTAGAGACCAGACAAGATTTCACACATCTTGTTTCCAGGGGAGGTCCTGTGTCATCAGGACAGACCCAGCTCCTCCTGACCCGGTCCCAGCCCAGAATCCTGGGAGCCCAGGAAGAATCTTCAGGACAGTGCATCCACCAAACATCTGATGAAGTCCTTGAATAAGAGCAACAGTGCAACAGGATTTCACTGACCTCCTGCCACCATCAAGACAAGTCCTGTCCTTGTTGCACAGTCAGACCCTCAGCTGCTCTGTGTTCGTATCTGCTTCATGAATAAAGCTGAAAAGCTGATGAGAGCTCAGGGACCTTCTATCTGTGTCAGTGGCAAAGGTCAAGCACCCATTGTTTACTGGGATCCCAGTTCCTGCTAAACTGGGTGAACTTGTCACTGGGAAGCTACAGACTGGAACCAACACAGACTCTGATTAAAGTACAAGTGAACCACCTGACTTTGGATTGAACAGTACTCACTTTGTGAGGGAGGAGACTCTGGAAGTTTGGTTTTTTTTAAAGCATTTTGATTTTTATCAGGACAAAACTCTGAGTCTAACCAGATAATCAAACAACACATGTGATCTGGTGCCACACACACACACACACACACACACACACACACACCAGTGATTCTCAGCCCTGAACGTGTAGAGTTTTTAAAACTAATTACATGATTAAATCTGTATTTTTAATACATACACATATACATACACACAAACTGGCTGTGGATGTTCTGGCCTGTGCTCACTTCACTTTACTTGATTTATTTTAGACTAATTCAGTTCAGGTTTAGTTATTTCTCTTTGATCTACTGATTACTCCAACACACCTCAGCATCTTCCATGGAGCACAACAACTGTTATCTGCACTCAACAACATCAGGATTGTTTCAGCACCTACACACACTGTGATCAGCAGCTTGGAGTAATCTCTTTACAATATCTAAGGACACAAAACCATTTGAAAGCTGAATGTCCAAATGTCCCTGCAGCTTCAGAGGACGACACAGAGAGAAGCTCCGTCCCAGTCATACCTCCAGATAAAATCAATTCCCTGTCTGATCTCCACGCAGAAGAAAAAAGCCCCTCAGGAGTTTTCTCACAGCCATTCTCTGGACTGGTCTTGTCTCTTAAGAGGGTCAAGAGCGGTGAGCAGACACTTCCTTTCTGAAGGAGGAGAGCTGGACCAACTCAGCTGAAGCAGAGGAGCTCCCCAGGGAGCGTGGAGTGAAACTCTAAAGGATCCAGGATTTATTGTCAGACCCTGAATCATCACTGCTGCAACAACGATGCTTTGAGTTTCAGTGTTTGCTTCAGATGATTTTGTCTTAGTTTCTGACCAGCGTGGACAAAGCAGTGGACAGAAAGGATCTTGATCTTAAACATCTTCTGACAAAGCTCTGTCCTGCTGATGCCAGGATTAGGCTCCAGGCTGCACTCAGTCTGTACCTACTTAAAACCCTGGAAAGTGGGAATCTAAAAAAATCATGTGGTGACCTTGGGTCCATTTTCTGTGGGACAGCGTGCAGTGCCAGTGAATGGCCGGACACAGCAGGGCTTGCAGGCACCTGGCCGGACGGCCCGGGCGCTCCACAATGCCGTCTGGGGGGTAATTACCACAAGGTATTCTTTAAAAAGACCAGATGGGGATGAGGTCCCACCCCACCCCATCATTTACAACAGGACCCCATTCAATGACATACTTAATCCACCCACTGGTTAGCTCTTTCAGAGTCTGCTGTTGTTGTGCTTGTTCCTTTATGCTAATGCAGCCTCACCCCACACCTCCCTCACAAATAGAGCGCCGCCGGGACACGGGGGAAGTGAGAAAGACGTAAGTGCCTCACGGGACTCAAAAAGCATGATTCATTTTCAAATTGTTTCCGCCACAGCAAGTACAGTAACATTTGGACCTCCCCTCCTCACTCGGCTGCCCTGAAGTACGCTGGAGGAGGACTCACACCGGGACCCAGCAGCAGCGCCAGGGAAATAAAGGGGGAAGGGCGAGAGACCCAGGCGGAGACAGAGAGAGAGGCCTTTATAGACAAGGTCAAGTCAGGGTTCAGGGTTCATGGTAGCACCAGCTGAGGTTGTGGGGGGGCACCTGTTATTTTGTGGGCATGTATCTGTTTCGTTTCCAGCTGGACTTCTCTCCACTCCCCCCACGCTGCCCCAATCTAGTTAACCAGTGCCCCCCCACACCCAGCCTCCCCAGAGAATACATAATCAGATCCTCCCCCTTTTTATAGCCCTGCTCTCCTCTGCTTTAACAGGCTAATGTTTCATCTGTGCTGCCGTCACAGACTCCCATCATCCTTCCTGCTCGGCCTGCACTACATGGACTTCACTGTTTATTTGTTATTGGTTCAGTGTATTTACAACTCACATACATATTTGATATTTCAATTCTCAGATGATAACTTCAACATCAAGTCCTGTTGGAAGAGGAGAATCATTTACAGTCATCATGTATGTGATGTAGGTGACAGCACCTCCTTCAACAGTCAGGAATATGTGTGGGAAGACACACACACACACACACACACACATACACACACACACACACACACACACACACACACACACACACATACACACACACATTTGGGTCACATTATATTTCTGAAATCTGTTCTAATTCCTTGAACGTTTGCTGCTTGTTAGGAGTGCCAGATTGGGACTGTCTAGGATACTGAAAATGGTTACACAATGTCAGTTAATGTTAAATCCATTGACTTCATCAAAGACGAATAAATTAACAAATAAATTCACTTTCAGTTCAAACAGCTTAATTTCTACCAACTGCCTTTTCTAATTAGGCTTCAAAACAACCATTTTTTTCACAGTTCCTGATTTGAATTTTGCTCAACAAACAATCTGCAGTCGTTTTATTTGTCATTTTAAGCGTTCTGTTGGTTGACAGTTCAAACAGAAATGAATGTTTTAATTATGTGCTTGAAGTGAAAGTGAATTTCCAGCCCTGACAGAGCGATCAATGAAAGAATTACAGGCTATAGTGCAACTAATTCTCTTTCCTCCCTTTGTCCCTTTGACTCTCACATTTCAAATACGCTGTACAGTTAGAAGAAATAAAACATAGTAGTCCCACTTATACACAACATCATACATTAGTAGTCAACTAGAAAAAACAGTAAACACGGCCACATGTGATTAAAAAACGTCGAGAAGTTTCAAAGTTACATTTCATCGTTTTACATTGTAGTAGCTATTTTTCTCCTTTTACTCGGCAGACATTTCAGACTGTGTTATTTATAGAAAAAAACCACAAAGTTCACATTTAGGACTCTTGGAAAGAGAGCTGAGGAGCATTCAACAAACCGAACAGTTCCCATTTTTAAGTAGCTAGTTAGTCACACGCAGCATGAGATTAAATATGCAACAGTTTGGAAACACCTCATGCAAACACAAAATGTTGTTTCTGTCCTCCAGAGCGACCGTCGGGCAGCGACTCTGAACGTAACCCACAGATTTTAGTTACAAAACAGATGTACTGCTGAAGAGAACTGGCAGAGAGAGGGGGAGAGCAGGTGAGGAGTGGACTCTGGTGGGTTACAGTCTTGTTAGTCCATCCTCAGGAGCCAGAGTGGCCCCCTCCTCACCCCTCTCTCCCCAAAGTGTTCCTTAGTAGAAGGCCTCAAACATTTGGTCCAGTGATTGCAACACAAATGCAACAGGTTTAGTCACACTTCCAGAAGGAATCAGTAGATTTTCTCTGAACAGAAAAAACAAAAAGAAGAAAATAACCTGCTGGCTGTCTGGATTGCCAATGTGACATTTTGGATTTGTGATATCCTCGTTATTTTTCTTACGCACAAACCCAGCCAAGTTAACTTGAGACCTATTATTTTTGGTCCCAGTCTAAAAAACCAGGGTGTACAGAAGTCCATGTGGTGATATGGTTGGCACTTTGAACATTAAAATTCGAGCGGCGAGGTGAAAGGGGGGCAGCTGCTAAGTCTGTGGCATTTCTCTGGTATAATTTTTGTCCTCATTAGTCTGCCGGCGAGGGCGGACCTGTTCGGTACGATTGAGAATTCAGCCTCTGTCACTTTTCTCATTCTTTACCGTTTACAATTTTGAAAAGCATATTTTAAATAAAGAAAACAATTAATAACAAATCGAAAAATATAACTTAGAGGCTTTTTTGTATCTACACTGTAACGGCAACTATTTCCCTATGAAGCTTCTCATCATCCGCCATCAGCTTTTTGTCAGAAAGATACAAAAATGCCAATTCCTGACAGGCCACTCTGACTGTGATTGTCATTTCTGTAAAGGGTGTGTCTTCTCTCTGTGTGGGTGTCGGGGATTTCGGCTGCTTTCGAACTATTAAGGAGAGCTGGATACTGCAGATGATAAGGCTGACTGGGCGCTTTCTAAAACATATAATGAGGGAAAAAAACATTTAAAATACGGGTGAGGTGTCTACATGTGGACGGGGAAACTGTTGCTGAGGATTTTTTTTTTTTTCGTGCTCTGTCGCTGTCTCCCTCTGTGTGTCTGTCTTGGGTGGAAGACAAAAATAATTAGACAGCAAGAGACCAAAAGACACACCTGGAACAACTGTCTGTGTTTATATGGCAGAAACCACCCCATGGCCTTTGGGAGGCTGCAGCTAAACAAAGTTTTGGGTCATCGCTTTGAGTCTGTCTGTCTCCCAGTCTGTCTGCCTGTCTGTCTGTCTGTCCACCTGTTGCATCTGTCAGTCAAGTGTTCAGTTTCTATTGTAAACATTGTTACGATTCACATTAGTGGCAGAAAAGTGGTAGATTTGTTATGTGTGTGTGTGTCAGTGGTGGGTGCATGCATGGATGTACTGTATGTATCCCATGTACATATCTCAATGCCTGTGTGTGTATGTGTCTGCCTCTGGTACACATGCACATATGAGATGAGAGCATGTACACATTCAAAATTTGCCATAGGAAAAAAAAAAAAAAAAAACAGAGGAAAGTGTGTACATGAGTTCTTCTTTTCTGTCACTGTGTTTGCAACAGGATCCCAAATGCACCACAAAGTAATTTGACGGGGAAAAAAAACAACACATCTAACATTCCTTGTTCGGTACTCTTGTTAGTAGGATCTTGGTTGGAAGTCCAGTGTGTAATCTGTCAGGCACCAAGAGCTAAAAAGATCCAGAGGAGGTCAAACAGACCTCTGCTGTTGTGTACACAGGGATGCAGCTCTGGGTATTTTTTATTTTTTTTTTTTAAACTCTTTGGTCGTGAGAGCTGCTAGAGACCACAAGACTCAGGAAACTTTGAGCATTTTCTGCAGGAGCATCAACAAACTGGGCTCAATATTAACTTTTTTTTTTGGACAGCAGAAATCCACGAGATCTCCTTGGAAGCCTGAGGAAACACATCGCCGCCGAGTCGTGGCCTCTCTGCATCCCTTTGGTTTCCTTCACACACTCAACAGCAGGAGAGAGGAAGCAAGTCACTGGCTCCCGATTGGGTCTGACGAAACGAAAATGTTATCAGTGTGGCTCAAATGTCCTGCAGTTACTGTGGTCAGCCACATGAGGCCAGTATTTCATCAGTAACTCCATTAAAACCAGTAGACAGACAGAGCAGTGGGACGCCATCTGACCAAAGTGTTTGGGGGAGGATTTGTAAGCTGAATCGCAGAATGTCATCTGGTCCCTGTCTACTTGTCTGTGTCTCTGTTGTTGTTTATTAAAAGACAGTTGGAGTCGTAAGAGCAGGATTTTAAGCAGTGATCGTTGGTAAGGCAGCAACTCTTGGAGTAGCTTCTGGGTTTATTTTGACCTGCAGGAGGAAAAAAAGAGACGGGGATGGTTAAACAAAACAGTGCCTTCATATACATATGTAACTGCTCCAGTGAGCCAGTATTCAAAGCTGCCACTATAACAACATACAGTGTCACTGTCACATACTGTAAAATCAGATTTATCTAACTCTGAAGCTTTTGGAGGAATTTTCAGGATAATCGAGAACATTGAAGGTTAAGAGGTTTATGATGAAATGCTAAGCGGTGCATTTCGTTCGGTATCGTCCTTGACTGAGTAATTCACTCTGGCAAATAAGCTTAACAACATAATGTTGCTTGATGAGAACATCAGAAGCACTTGTCCTGTGTGTTTTATGAAAGATAATAACACTCAAGAGACGGCTTAACGCTCTCATGGGTGCACTGGCTCTCTGATATCCCCCCCGCCCCAAATATTAAACATACATGAGAAGAACATAAAACAGCAAGATAAAATGCTAACAATTTTTTAGCTGCCAAAATAATTAATAGATGTTGACGCAGGGAAAACGGTCAAGTTTCAAAGAGAATATGTAATTTTTCAAAGAAGAAGCAACACATTATTTCTCTTACAATTGAAATCATTGAAGAGGTAAAACACACTATTGCTCTGTCCAGTACCTTCTGCAGTTTGCTGCTACAGACTTAGACAGTGTTCACAGTTGTTTTTAAGATGCGCCTCAGGTGATTGGATCACAAGCGGACAGCGCTAAATGCAAGTGTGAGCGACTTTGTCCTGTCACCCAAAACACCTGGAACAGCCTGTACATGTACAACAGTTCCTGAATCATTATGCCTTCTCTCTTTTAGCTAACCTTGATAACAGTTTACAAAAGATGGTGCTCTTCTGGCCAGTTATGCGATAACCGTGTGACCCCGATGTTGCCGTAGCAACATCCGAACACAAGCGGTCATGATTTTGAAGATGCATGTTAAATTAAGGTGTGAACACAGAAGCAACTTGTGGCCTGATCACCTGAAATGCATGTTCAAACCAAATATGAACAGGGCTTTGGATTGTATGACAGGACCAATAGTTTGTGGTGGCTCCACATGGCTATTTCTCAGATCCATTTTAGCTTAAGCACCAACAAGAAGTAGTTGAATCTTAGCAGCCTTAGCTCATGAGTGTCACTAACAAGCTTCAACACACCTTTATTAAATAGAGGTTAATTTCCTGTATATATACAACATGTATACAGTGCAATCAAGCTTACCATATTTCTGCACTATAAGGCGCACCTAAAAGCCTTTATTTTTCTCAAAAACCGACAGTGCGCCTTATAATCCGATGCACCTTATATATGGATCAATATTGGTTAATTATGGCTACCGTAGTCTTGATTTACTGTAGTGGTATCAGACTGTATCTTTTACGTGTTACGTACGTGGCGCAAATACCAGTAAGAGCTACCAGTACGTACGGTACCATATTGTGAATGTACTAGCTTGTTTTGGAGTGAACGGAGTTGTCAGAACGTTGGTTTGTTTTCTATTAATAAAGTTTGACTGAATGACTTATCTGACTGTTTTGTTGACATTCCCTTTAGCGCAGCTTCATCTAGATGGATGACAACACAACCCCAGCCACTACAGTAGTTTCTATTCTATGCGCCTTATAATGCGGTGTGCCCTATATATGAAAACAGTTTTAAAATAGGCCATTCATTGAAGGTGCACCTTATAATCTGATGCACCTTATAGTGTGGAAAATACGGTAATCATAAGTCTTAAACAACAGATTGAGAAGTAAAACCATAGACACCATACCAATATGATACTTAAGCTGTGTATAACTGCTGTTATCACCTCTAACTAGAAGGTTATGTTTTTTCTTTGTAAGCAGGATTACTTATATTAGAGGTCAACATTAAGCTGATTGTAGAGGTTTTTTTGTAAAGTCATATTTCTTCAAAATTCTGGTGGTGGTAATTATTGTGAAATTAGTTTTCAGAGATTTCCTTGGGGATGGTACAGCTGATTCTTTTTTATTGGTCCCTCTGGTCACAGCCAATAAAAACCAAAGTGATGGGACAACAGCTGGGGAACAATGATAGCATATTGATGATATTTGTGGAAGTATGTGTGCATACACTGTATAGCCATGTCTGTGTGTCTATATGCCTGCGTGTATGAGCACAGGCCATCTATCAGCCCAGACACAGTTTCTGGATGTTTGTGTGCTGCTGTCTGTGTGACTGACTGCGTCTCTGTGTGCATAGATATGTGTATTCATGCCCCAGCGCTTGTGTGTGTGTGTTTATGTGTGTTTGTGCTTGCGTTTGCAGCCATTATCTTGGGGGTCGATGATTTATGATCTGTGTTACGGCTTCCACAGGGGACATATAAAACTACAGAATGGCCCTTTATTGCCTTTCTTCTTTGTTTAGTCCTACGTTTCATCCATCACTCTGTGTTTCTGCTTTTATCCCCCACCTCACCCCCTGTCTTTTTCTTTTTTTTTTTCTTCTTTATCGGCTTGTCTCTCACCCATCTTCATCCCAATTTCTCCCTATCTGTCCGTCTGTATCGCCCTCTAATTCGCTCCGGCTCCTTTCTAATAAAAACAGATATTGATAACCTGTCTGCTGCACATCAGTGAAATCACCATTATTTTGTCTCGTTGTTTGTTACTACGGTGTCGTTTTTTTCTTTTTTTTCTGTATTGCTCGGTGTCTCGCACAGGACAAAGCAAGACGCTGAGATTGATGCGGGATTGTCTAATCCTGTACTCGGAGGATGTTGATGAAACTCTCCGGAAAGCGCCGTATAAACTAACCTGCAAATAAATAAAACCAAATCCACTTCATAACAACAATACTCAGGAAGGTGCTCGTTCCAATCAGTGCGGATACGAGAGTTAAGAGCTAATTATGAAAAACAGGATACAGTGGTTTCATCACATACCCCACACTTATTTGCCACGTGGACGGGGGGTGATAAAAAGCACGACAACAGTGATAAGTGATGAGACCTTGGGGTGATAAATGATAGGCCTTGATGCTGATGCAGCGAGAATGTGCTTATATCATCCTCCCCACGACTCATGATATCAAACACAGATGAAAACGAGTCCCTGAACACAGCTCGCTGTTAATGGTGGGGTTGAATTTAAGAGGGCGAGACCTGTCAGTCCCATCACCTCAGTGTAGACACTAGTTAGAAAAATACATATTATTTAATCCCGATCCTTATTACTGGTGTTGTAAAAAAAAAAACAGAAAAGAGAGACAGAGAGAGACGTCATTAAAAAAAATGTCAGGAAGGCATCAGTAGAGAGGATAGACAGTGTAACTATACTCACATGTACATGGGCTGTAGTTGAAGGTGGGAGGTTTTCTGAGGCCCCTGGTAGCCGTACGAGTCAAACCCTCCTATAAAATCAACTGCACAGAAAAACAACATCAATTAGAGAAAGCATATGTCCTTGTGGTTATCAACTAGGAACCTCCCACCACTGATGATTCATTGCTTCAGGCCTCCTACACCTACGGAGGTCTCAATGGTACATTTTGTACAAGAACCACCACCTCTGTTGCTGCTCGTGCTGCTAATCAGGGTTAGAGGCATGAAAACTGCTTCGAGTTAAAATTTGGCCTCGACTTCCAGCGAAAATCCAGCGATGCAAATCTTATTCTATTTTTAGGAGTAGGACTAAGACTTATGCGGTGATATATTTATGCCTTGAGAATACACTTAACTCCTAAATTATCTAGGATAGCTGCACAGATTCCCGAGCTGAGCTGCTGCCAGCAGGTGGTTGCTTTCCCTCAGACTCAGGCAGAGCGCCTGGACTTCTGAAGTGAGGAAGCCATGATATTTTCTTCACTTTGATGTTGTGGAGCTCATAAAAGGGTACTTCCTCGCCTTGATCAGCAGCATACTTTCTTATTTATTCAGTGAGATTTCATAACATCAAGTACAATGTGGGTTGGGGCTGTCACTGGAGAGATAAAAAGTAGCTATAAATTTTCCTTGAGCCTGCAATAAACAGGGTATAAGTCCAAATATCACCTTCCAACAAGCACAACACAGTCGGGCATTTTCATTTCCAAAACAATTCACGCTGTATATTTGATGTTTGCCAAGTACATACATTCAAATACATTGTCCTCTTGCTGTACAGAAGATGAGATTGATACCACTCTTGTGTTTGTGTGCTAAATATATTACAAATAAACAGAAGCTGTGGTCCAGTAGTTTAGCAGACAAGGAGAAACACTGGTTTTCTGTAAAGGGGAAAAAGCGTTAAAGCTCATTAATTTACATATAAGATCCTGTTTGATTAATAAACCAAAATGTAAAAATGATGATTTATAGTTTTACATGTGTGGTAACTTTATCAAGATGTTTCCAGGTCACCTCTCTGCCTCATTGGGGTGATTTTTACACTGTATGAATGTAAAATGTTGATCACATCACACAACGGGAAAGCTGATGATCTTTTTATCCTTTGAGCAGTTTTCCCCGGCGGTAGTTTTATGATCATTCGGCTCATTGTGGCCGTTCACTCAGACAAATGCAGAGCCTCGGCCAGGGCTTGATGTATTCCTTCTTTGTGTGGATCCTTTTGTGGGAGAATGGCCCGGTGTGAACGGTAAGGGTTTCCTGCTGATTCATGCTGCAGTCAAATAGTCTCCGCAGAGTTTTTGCCACGCTCGACCCCTTGAACACAAGAGGAAATGGAGCCTCTAACCTTGTCGGCGAGCTACCTATCAAGCTGTAGCATCCCAATTTAAAATTTAATTAGAAATTCAGACATGTTACTCACAAGGCTCGGGATTTTCCAACGAGCAAGGAAAACACAAACGGTGGTTCTCATCACGAAATTATTACACCAGCAAACAGTAAGAGTGAGATTTCCTATTTTCAGCTGCTTTGTTAATTTTAAATCTCTGTGTTTACTATTGAATAAAGTGTCTTCAACGCCTCCACTTTCACAAATACTGATCATATAAATATTAGCTATCTCACAGTGTGTGTTTGAGCCTGTGTGTGTTGATTGTGTGTCTGATGAGAATCTGTCTGACACATTCGAGTAGCTGTGAGACAGATAGGACTATGATGATTAATCACACACACACACACCCCATCCACACACATGCTCACACATACACAGAATAATTATCAGAGTAATTAGCTTTCTAAGCAACTCAAAATCTTCATTGGTCCTCAGTGAGTATAAGCTTCTTCACCCAAGGCACATTTTCCCCACAAAGCTCTCTGATTATTGTTTATTCTCCCAGACTGCATTATCACACAGCCCCCCCACCCCACCCCCTTTCCAGCGCCACATTCAGGACTCGAGGCTCGGCAACATGAAGATTACAATGGATCCCGAAATCCTCCCAGAGAACATTTTCTTTTTTACATGTAAATGTTGCATGTGCTTATTTAGCCCAAACAGTGGCTTGAAACCTCCATTTGAATCCTGATTCCTTCTGATAGCATTTGTCCCCTTGAGAAAAAGTGTTAAAATCACCAACGCTGCCTTTCTTGCCCTGCTCATATGTGTGCATTTTGACAGATTTACCCATGTCTGTGTAAATCTCCTCCATGTACCCCCCCCAACAATCCAAAGACATGCAATTTAAATGGACTGGAAGCTCTAAATTGCCCATCGGTGTGAATGTGAGTGTGAATGTGTTTGCCAACATGTGTTAGCGATGTGACAGACTAGCAACCTGTCCAGGGTGTACCGGCCTGCAGCTCAGTGCATGTTAAAATAAGCTTCCAGCTCCCACCACTTTGAAGTGATTTAAAAAATGGACAGATAGATGTTCAGCTGATGATGCATGGAGGTGGGATTTGTCTGAATTGGTTAGAGATCCGAACAACTTGGATTCAAATTCTAGTTTCTTCTCCCCTATGAAATATTCATGACTAAAAGTTCAGTTGAAAAAAAAAATGGTTTAGTGCTGGCAACATTTTGTGTTTTGATTGAAATGTTAAACTCTGATGTGCATGGAAATGATGTACATTATCCAGCTGAGCTTTACCCATTACAAAGCAAGGACAAACATGAACATTTATTTAGTGAAAATAACCAAAGTGGCTCACTCTATTGAAATCGTATGCTCATCATAGACTGTATATAGAAATGGACGAAGGTCAGTGCGTAGTGACAAAACGTGCAATACCCCCAATGGCCACTAGAGGCTGGCTCCAAAAAAACTCTGGTTCCTAGTGATGAGTCAGACAGCACCGATGCGTCGGTGCATGTGTCGAGCTCAAAGATCGAAACCCCGTGGCGGTTTGCCTATCATGTTAAGAAAGTCATGTGACAATACAGCTGCTGTTTCACCTGTATCGACAAACTGTGTTTATAAGGAAGTGCGTCGGTCAGCAGGACTGTTCCCATACCTAAATATATATACATAAAATCCTTGCCTCAAAGACAAGTACAGCATCCTCACACAGGTCACATTTTGCTGAAAGTAACGAATTGTCACGAGCAGGAATATCATTGCATTCAGGTAAATTTGCATAAATAAACAAACACAAGCACATGGACCTCTGTAGCAGTCTGATCCCTCTGGGTGTATAGATGACCCCATAATAGATATTTCAGTCATTGTTTGGTATGGACATGTCCATACACAATTCTACGCCATGGCTAGGTCATTGAATCAATGTATCAGCTGAGTCTGTCAGCTAGACTGCCTGTAATGATTGTTTGGATCCAACAGGTGTCAGTATTGAGCAACACAGTGCCGACACCTATCGACACAGTTTGGGTAATGTGCCGCAACGCTTCCTGAGGCCTCATCTACCCATCACTACTGGATCCAATTAACTTCCATTCAGTAATCATCATTTCCAATAATGAAATACTCAGTACATTTTTTTCCACAAGTCATGTTGAAGTCATCAGCTAAAGTGAGCTCTTCTTATCAGTGATCTGGTGTCCAACTGAAAAACATAATGAAGTAGATATCTCTCCATCCATTGTCTACTTGGTCAGTTTGATTGACAGGTGTCCTCTTCAATGAGACCAGACCTGAACTCAAAGCTCATACAACTTGGTACCATCTTCAGGTTCAAGGGTGAGACCTGCCTCCTCACTCCTCCCTTCATATCCAAATATGGTCACTTCTGGCTGTGAAAAACCAACATGGTGATGCCCAACCACCAAGCTCCTGGCTTCAAATGCACGTGTGACATCACTCTTGCTTCGTCCATTCTTTACACAGTCTGTGATGCTCGTCTTCTCAGAGCCTTTAAACATTACTCACAAAAACTATTGGTCAGCATTACAGAATCTTGATGCTAACATGTTCCTCCCATCCACTGCTTAACTCTACCAAAGGTTTTAGGTTTGAAAATACTTACAAATGTGCAGCATCAAGAGCCAACGGCCAAAATACTAAAGCAGTTAAGGAAAAGGTCAAATAATAACTGTCTAAACATTAATTATTTAGATGTGGAGTCAGAAGCAAAGTGGTATTTTAGGTTCACTGTCTTCACCAAGCTTATTAAAATGTAGCATTAAAAAAAAAACTCATCTGGAAAAATGACCCCCGAAACTCAATTATACTCCATTAAACTGAGATAAATACGGTGTGACTTTATTCTGTGACTGTTCTGTAACTTTAACAATGTGATAATGAAATATTTGACTGTGACCTTGTTGAGCACAGAGATAGTTTTTTTGTCACATGAAGAGTTTTCTAACAGATGGGAATAATTTCTGGTGCCAGTCTCAGCCTCCGACCTGCTTCAGGCAGGAGGGGAAGTGTCTACTCTGAAACCACTTCCACCGATCGCTCTCTGCATTCATTACCTATCAATATTTATGCGTTCGCAAACAGCATCCTCAGTCCGGTGTTGAATAAGACATGCGGGGGTATTGATCCTCGGGATGAACGGCAGCGTCTGATTTAACAGAATAACCAGACTGCCCCAGGTAAACGGGGATCTTTCAGGTTGATGCATTTAAGATACAACATCACAGAATTAACATGTCAATTTGCCTAATTTGTGTCTTTAGTAAGTGGTACGCATGCTTTCAATGCGACTAATTTAGACTGTATAAATGCTCACTAATTGGCAGTAAATGTCTCCTTTGTAAAATTTCCAGACATCCAAACCAACGGAGCTGCGGTGATGAATAAATGTGTTGATAAAAGACTGAATAAAGATAAATGGTGCATGAATAGATTGGTGAATATCTCTTAGTTCTCTTTCTCTCTCCACCTTTTTATACTTCATGACTGTTGCCTGGTGATGGCGGTTGAAAGTGGTAAGTATGTAGGAGAGACCTACACTATGAATGAAAGACAACTTTGATCTAGCACGAATCTACTTAGCTCTCTTCATCCTCCACACTCTCTCCCTCTCATCTTTTTCTCTGCGTGTTACTGTAAATGAATGAACCCCCGCGGGCCGCAACTTTCATTTTGGATTCTGTCGGTAAAGCGTTGGTAAAGAGCCCCTGTCCAAGATGGCTTTATCCAAAAACCTGCTGCTTTATGTTACGAGGAGAGTGATCTCGCCGCGGAGGAGGGACGGAGTGAAAGGCCAACACACTGGATTTACTCTGCAGGCCCGACTTGAATCCAAACAAAGCTACTTTACCACACATTTTATAAACTGACCATTCTCTAAACAGTGTTTGTAAGAGCATAGCAACCGTTGCCAGGCACAGCAGTTTTGTCAATCTTTGGATTCGTAGCACATGGCGAAGCAGTCAAAGCAACAGCTGACATTTAACATTTGTACATCAGTTTTAAAAAGTTACATAAATCATTATATAACATTAATATTTTCCACTTTCAGTTTGTTTTTAACCATCTTGATCACAACTATGAAATATTTATTCATTTCTGGATTTGAACCCTTTAAATGTTTGTTTCATAGATTGTATATAGAATGGACGAAGCACTGACGTCACAGGTTAAAGTTTGAACATCGCTGTGTTGGTGTTTTGGAGCCAGAAATGACCATATTTGGATATAAATGGAGGACTGAGGAGGTTGGTCTGAACCACGGACCTGAGGACGCTGCCTAATGTGTATGAGACTCAGGTTCAGGTCTGGTCTTCAGTGAGACTAGACCTGAACCTGCTGATCATCTTCCTCTTTTTGAAGCTTAATATTTACTTAGTTATGAATTGTTTTTCAGATGAACCAGCAGATCACTGAGAAGAAGAAATGACTTTAACTAATGACGTCAGAGTGACCTGTGGAAAAAATGTACTGACTGAGTATTTTATGATTGAAAATGACAGTTAGTGAATGGAAGTCAATACGAGCCAGAGTTTTTTGGAGTCAGCAACTGGTGGCCGTTGGGTATATTTCACTTTTTTTGCACTTCTGCATTGGGGTCATTTTTGAGACCCAGTTGCTTCATCTATCTCTATGCACAGCCAATGGTTTGTTTACATAATGTCACAACTTTTTAAATTTAAAACACAGAAAAGATTTATTTATTTATTTATTTATTATGTTAAGGTGAACATTTTGTGTGTCGTGTCAGATTCATAATAAAAACTGTCACTGTTGTGGCCACAGGGAGAGAATATTATTACAATCATATTTTCCACTTTCAGTTAGTCAATCTTTTCAACCAACATCAGTTCTGATAATAAAAACAAATATTCATTCATTTTCAGGATTTGTAGTTTCATCCTTTGCACAACAAACAAATCAAAATCTTACATTTTTACTTCTCATACTAATAAAACCACAGTTACTAACTCAGACATCCTTAAAAGTGAACTTGGCAATTAAAACGAAAAATTAAAAAATTCAGCTTGATTTATTGGCTCAGACTCTTACTAACAGTAAAATTCAAAAAATATTCTGACACCTGTGCTGGAGCTCAAGACTCAACCTGAAGTCGACCGCTGTGTAATTTGTTGCTTATAAAATGTTGCTCTGTGTGAGACAGCTCACCTGTCTGAGGTGCAGACATGTACAGAACGTCACAGCATCAGATCCTGACAGATCCTGTCTCCGTGTTGGGAATAATTAATATCTATAAATAGTTAATGAAATCACTGCTGTTGTGCTGCATGCGGAAATGTGCACAACTGTCTCGGTTTGAAGACGCTCGTATGGATCCTGCTGCTGTGCGGTGCTGAAGGTATTTAATAAGTTCCTTCAAAACAGCTGGAAGCAACAAACACAACTTCAGCTCATATTGCTGTTTATCACGATCTCGATTACATTTATTATTGTCGAGTCTCACTAATTTCACTTTATTAGCTTGATAGCAGCTGATATCATCTGCCAGCAGTGGTCATTTAACCAAGAAGAACTTTGAATGGGTGACTGTGTTTTCATCCATGATCCCTGGAGGTTGATGAAGGAAACAACTTGTGCTTTTTTTTTATTTGCATGGATTTTATTTTGAGTTTTATGCTATTTCTAAATTTTTATTTAATTTCTGGAAATATTTTTGAGATCCCCCGCTCCCCTCAGTGTCTCATAAGCCCTCTGCACTGTCCCTACCCACATGCATTTTTCTTTCTTCCCTGTTGCTATTCTCACTCCCAGTGTTATCAATGACTGGCTACCAGCTGTGGGTCTGACCAACATCTCACCGGCTCCTCACGAGCACATGAATGCTTTGTGCCTGTCTATAAATAAATTGTATGTTTTATTGCTTGTGCACAGATTTTTTTGAGACATGTGACTGCAGGTGTGTACTTACAGCTATCCTCTTCTTCAGAAATGAGCTTGACCACGTAGCAGGCGTAGATAAACCCCACCAACTACAGACAAAGAGAAAGAGAAAAACAGAGGATGATTATTCCTTTGTGCAACACAGAGAGACAAAGACTGAGAGAGAGAGAGGAAAGTGAGAAAGGATGGACAGTGAACAAATAGTCGGAGCAGACAGAGAAAACAGGTGTTGGTGTAAGTGGAGCAGAACAGCGCTGTGGTGTTTTGCTCCAAAATAGAGCACTTGAATCAATGGACACACACACACACACAGACACACACACACACACACACTCCCACTTTCTCACTCTGTCTTTTGATTCTTTCTTATGTGCACTCTGTGTCAGACTCCATCTCCCATGCTGTCACTCTGTCTCTCCACGTCTCTCCACAGCTGATGGTTTCCGTCATGTCTGAAAACTATATCATACACTGCATTGTACATCACACACCCTATGTTCAGTTGTACACT
>OOFC01049906.1:0-11455 GCA_900323345.1 Pseudochromis fuscus
TGGAGACAACAGGGTTGCAATTAAAATTTATTCACAATTTTTTTCTTTACAACCCAATAATACTTACAATAATAGAATAATACTTACCCTGCCATACAGGTGCAGTTTGCAGTGTGTATATAGTCCTCCACTTTGTTGATAATGACCCACGCCTGATACATTGCCGTCTTCTGCCCTTGCCTTTGGCTGGGTAGGATTTCGGACTTTAGCACACAAAACTCTTTATCAATGTCATGGTATCTCACCTCTTGTACATGTCCGCAAATTACATAGTCATATGCATCAAGAGATTTGTATGCGCGCAGCTTCTCTCTTGTGTAGTCTCTAGACTTTTCAACCAAATACAAGTAAATATCAGGCCACCGAATATCTGGCCACTTACTAACATCATTCTCCCATTCAGTAATTAAACTGGGATCTGGGAGCTGCCGGCCATTTGTTAAAATGAGCTTTTTGAAGTAAGCTTCGCGATCTTTTGTTGATAATGCACCAGAGTAGCTTGACGAGCCGTTGCTAGCCGCCATACTTCCGTTGCCACAATGAGCACGCACACTTCTTTGTTTACAGTAAATGGGTCTATAGATACTCACCTCCAACATGTTTTCAGCTTTTTGTTTTGTCTTATTTCTGTTGCTGCTTTGGGTAAATCACAGTTCTGGGAAATATTCAGATTTTCAAAAGAGCCCTCAACAGGAAGTAATAACAAACCTACGAGTGGATCTACACTGACCTGGGATCAGACTGAAGCACCCTGTCTAGACTCGCTCTCTTTTTCTTCTGCTTCGTCTCTTTCTTTTATACTTTCTCCTCTCGTCTGTCTCCCACTTTCACAACCCAATTCTCACATTTTCCTGACCTCTGCAGCTCTCTTTTGTTTTTGATCTGCAGCTCCCCCCCCGTGTGTCTCATCACCGTCTGACTCAGGCTGAGGTGTGGTTCTCTGGTGATGCTGACAGTAAAAGGAGGATGCGGTGAAACGGCCAGACGACAGACGGATTGCAAAGAATGTGGTGTCCTGCTGGCATGCCAAAGATAACTGTTGAGGTTTCACTTTTTTTTCTGTCTACTCATATATTTGCTGTCCAAAAATGCAAGTGGCTGATTAGTAAGTACACGGCGTGCGGGCCGAGCTGCTGTGTGATTATTGGCTCAGAAATGGCGACAGGGTTACAATTAAGGGAAGACCTAACCATGTCGCATTACCCTCATTATGCTGCAATTACAGTCTTGATTGTGAAACAAAGGTGCACAACAATAGTTTGATAAGACCTCTTGTTTAATGAGACTTTGCTGTAACTCCTGTGTTCATTCAATTAGTAAATAGGTCTCCCATTCAGGTCCAGGCACCCCAGTTCTCATTTTCCCAAGTGCGACACACCCCACCCCTTGCTGCCCCAAACTCTCTACCCACCCCCTGCCATTAGCCTTCAGTGTCCCACATTGGGTCTTGGCATCCCCCTGAACATTCAGGACATACAGACTCCTCCCCCAACCTCCTCGGATTCCCCTATCCCCCTTCCCCTCCAGCCCCTGCACACACACCCATTTGATTGTGATTGACAGTGTCTTTGTTCCATTGTGCGGAGCTGTCGCCTCTGATGAAGACACATACACAGAACTGAGGCACTGCACTCATTGTACACTGCACAGAAACCACAGGTCTGCAACCAGTTGCACTGTCTTTTAGGGATCAGTTGCATCCATTCAGACCTGGTGAGTGCAGCTCGACCTCGGTACAGAAGGACACAGCAACATAGGATGGGATGGGTCACAGTGTGCAGGACAAACTGAGGCCAGGCTACGCAGGCCAGACCGCAGGCCTCTCCCAGTGTGGACCAGGACCAGGGGGTCCAGGCCTGATGGGCTAAGGGGGCCAGCTGGAGAGGGAGGCTCAGGGCTACGCAATGTGTCTGAGGTTGTCATTAGTTTTCACCCCTCCTCAGGGATGGGAACCAGGTCACATTCTCTCACACGGCACAAAGCCGGGTGTGTGTGTGAGAGGGTTGGGGGTTCAAGGGAGGGGTTTTGATGGGGAGCAGGCCATGACCTCTTTATATCCATCAACAGATCACTAACTTGGCCCATAGACGTGCTCGTATAACACATTCACACACACATTCACATGCATGCAAACACATGCTAATGCGTACGCATGTGCACCGGCAGGCACACTCACAGAAATGCATATGCAAAAACTAGCATGTGCTCTGCAAATGGCCCTTTAAGTGTTTTTACCTGAATATGGTCCCAAAACTCCTCGTTAACCAAGATATAGTTGTCACATGGAAACTATTGTGTAACATCTACAACTAATTAATATCCATCTTTCACAAAAACCTTTATAAACTGGTGTTGACACTTGTATTACTGAAAGATTACAAATGCTTTGAATAAAACAAATCTTAAAACCATGTGTCTGCAAGATCATCTAGAAATTTTAATTCAGTTTTATTGCACTTGTCTGTTCAGGGCAAGGACACATTCCTTCACACCCCCAGCTCTGCCTCACAGCAGACATTTTGACTGGACATAGTACGGAGCAACTGCTGCACATTTTTGGTAAAAATGTCTCTACAGCAGCAGATGTCCCTGGAAACCCTGTTAGAGAAGCAGGATCCACAACACCAGCATCCCAACACTCAGTGAAATATCTGTAGCTGTGTAGCTGTTGTACTATTAATTACACCTGTTGTTTTTGGGCTCTGAAATGCCAAAATGTCTGCTGAGGAGGAGCTCTGTCCTCTGATATCCACAGGTTGACTAACAGGGGAAAACAGTGAAATACTACCCCCTCCTGGTGGACAAGGAGTCTTGCAGACGGAGAGAAAACGCTTGCAGCTTTTAGCATCAATCAGCATAATAAGGTGAAGGGGTCACATTTTGTTCATGACATACTTAAAAAATAGTAAAATATACATTTGGGGAAAATCAAATTTCAGTTTATTTCTAAATCAAATTCCTCAACTAAAAAATATTTGAGCAAACCCTTTAAAAACCTTAAAGAACCAAAAACATTCAGTTTATCAAAAGATTGAAAATATGATTTAACAGCAGTTATGACCATGAGAACACTACATTAAGGCAAACAGGAAATTAAGGATACAACACAATTAAAGCAGATATATATTCTGACTCTGTCATATATGCATAACTCTGGTGAGCCTGAGTGCAGAGCTACCTAGGCTACAAGTTATTGTATTATTATTTCTATACTTTCTATCATTTTATTGTCTCTCTCTCTTTAACTGAGTTCATTTTTTGTGCTTTGATGTCTGTCCATGTGACTTGTATCTCATGTTGTGTTGTCCTGAAACCATGTCCAACGACTACAGCTGTTCAGTTGCTCCCATAAAGCAAACACAAAGGCGTCGCCCTCTGTTTATAATATGTACAATAATCCAATGTGTGTGTGTGTTGAAGTGTGTGCATGTTTCTGTGTCAGTACATGAGGTCACCCTGCATATAACATCTCTGTGACAAACTTGCTGCAACCGTGCATGTTGTCTGGCAAAGCTCATCATCGCAGTGTCTTTGAACTAAAAGGCACCTCCTCCCTCCAGGTTACTGGTTCTAGTCTACCTGCTCAGCCCCACAGCCTCAGGAGGAGCCGCCGAGGCAGTGGGTGGGGTCAACAAACTGGGAGATTATCTGTAAGGGGCGGGACCAGACACCCTCTTCAGTTTGGCGAGATGGTGCGTCGACGCAGGCAGCTGCACGTCAGGCATTTGAGGATGCTCATGGTGATGTGCATGAGCGGACCGAAGTTGAAGAGCAGGTTGTAGAAGGTGTTCACAGACAGGCCGCCGGTCTCATCAGCGTATTTTAAGGCCACGATGGGTGTGTAGAGGCTGTTGGTCAGATTCCTGAAGCGAGGGCTGTTTGACTCAATAACCTTTTTAGTGCACTGGAGAGATGAGAACAAATAAAAAAAAGGTTTTGAGGGATTAAACTGCAATTCAGGCTGATTGATTTTTCTCCAAGTTAAAAGGACAACAACATTAATTCTTAAATCCTGAGATGGATTTGGTAGATTGTTAATAAAAAACACAGTCCCTTACTTTGGCTATGTCCTCCGGTGTCTGGCCCATGGCCTCGAATATATCAATGGACGATGGCAAGTAAACGTCTTTAAAATAACGAACTGTGTCAGCATCTGCTCCTGGATACTCCATCTTTGCCACATCCTCCATCATCTTCGTCTCAAACTCAGTGTGCACTGGGCCCGGCTCAATCATGGACAACCTGAGGCGAGTCGGACACAAAACGTTGGTCTGTGAGGGAGCGAGTTTGGTGCAAAGCAAAGACAGATGTGAAGGAAAACAGGAGAAACAGGGTAATCTACCGGATATTGAACTTCATCAGTTGCACGGCCATGCTCTCACAGAAACCCTCCATTGCAAACTTAGAGGCAGTGTAAACGTCATTGAACACCACTCCTGTTACCAAAACACAAACAGAGAGATTAGTGCATGTAGTGAAAAATCTACAATGTACACAACTAACAGTAAACATCAATCCAAGGTTTCAAATGATGGAAGTCATCAGATGCTCTGTGGATGTGTTATTTCAAACACTAAAAACTCCTCAGTGAGTGCTTGCTGTGTGATTGCTGTTTGACCTCTGCAGTGTCAGCTGCAGAGTGACCTTTACTGCAAATGCAAACAGAAAATAAAATAAAAACAGTTCAGCCTTTATCGAAATCTCATCTGTCAAATATTTTGATGTAACCTTTGAACACAAACTACTTGCATGCACTGTCAGCTCTGGAGAAACTGGATCCCTCAAATTTCATAGATGCTTAAATATAAAACATGCATCATGATTTACAGCTGAGTGATGATGTCATTATCCAGGATGATCATGTGTGTTATCTTCTTGTGTGCAAAAATGTAGAATTAAAGAGTTACAATAAATAAGTCTCCATCGTTTACTTCACTACTTTGCAGTACCTGAGTGCAGTACACAGTCAATCACAGTGCACTGGAGATTTAGCTCCACATTGCTAATGTTTAAAATGACACATCTTACCCTGAAGACCCATCACACTGCTCATGACCACGATGTGTCCTGAACGCCTCTTCTTCATGTCTGGCATCACTTCTTTGATCATGCGAACCACGCCAAAGAAGTTGGTCTCAAAGACTTTTTTCATCTCCTCGATGCTGATGCTCTCCAGGGGTCCAAGCAAACCCACACCAGCATTATTTACTGAGAGGACGCACACAACAACAAACACAACAACACTGTAATCATCAACACTTTTAATTTGCTTAACTAGTTGGCCCTTCTGAATGAGTACAGTTGCTGTTACTCAACACTGCCACCAGATGTCAGTGTGTGACAACAACAGAGAGGGTGATGTAACATCAGTCCATGTCAAAGGGCCGCTGGGTCTTGAGTAATTAGGTGAAGGGGGATGTAATGTTGACTTCAGAATAAGATGGGGGCAGGTTTATAAATAGATGCTTTATCCAGACTAAAGGTTTCAACACAAGAGCTGAGAAGAATGACTCATTCAGAAGTTATTAATCTGGGAACATGCACTTTACTGCACCATAAAATCACTTGAGGGTGACCCAATGAATTGTTGGTGACATCTACTGAGATTGCTGGTTTCACAATGCATCTGCTGCTTTGTCTTAGCTGTAAGGAGCCCTGTTAGGTAAAATAAAACACTGTGAACGTGGAGCTGCAGGCTCAGTTTCAGCTGTATTTAACTCACTCAGGATATTACTCTGATGCTCCTTTGTGCACAATGTATCTGTCGACTGGAATTTCAAGACTCTCCCAGTCTCAATGTAAAACACAGAGAGTGTAAGCATATGTTATGACTCTTTAAACCTTTAAACCTGATATGGTTACAGTAATAACGCTGTACTACTCAACTTGACTATTACAGTTTGTATTAAACAGAACAGAGAGGAGGGGAGGTGTGTGTCCTGTGCATTATGTTAGCACACACATGAAATGTAATGAATGAATATGTCACATTACTCAACGACTTTCAATCACATGATGATCAACTACTCATCAACTGTTGTAAAATATGAAATAAGAGACATGCATGTGTTCGTCCACACACAGTGAAGGGATCAGTGCAATTCAAAGCTGGGGAAGAACAGATGCAGGCGAATGTTCAGGTGTGTCCCACTCACTCAGAATATCAATATGGCGGTCCTTCACGTTGTTGATGCACTGCCTGACGGACTCGTCACTGCACACGTCTAAAGGCAGCAACATCAAGGTCTTCCCATATGCATCTCCAGCTGCCTCCACTAGCTTGTCCTTCTTCTTCAGGTCCCGCATGGTGGCAATGACTGACGGGGGGAGACAGAGAGCTGTATGTAGATGCTTCAGACATATGCAATAATTAACTTCATAATTAACTGTTGTGTTGTTTATTTCACAATCACCATTTGATAGGATTTTATTAAAGAAATCACATTTTTTTCTTTTCTGAAAGTAAATAACTCCTGACCCGCTGGAGTAACACACTTTAACACACACAGATGGAGGAACACAGTCAAAGTTGTGATGGAGTCAGACGTGTGGGTCAGAGTTCCTGCAAAACACCACGCCTGCTGGATTACAGGTCACCCAAATTGATTTCTTTTGAACTTTCCACGCTGGGCAACATTAACCTACATGCAGCAGAGGAATCTATCACGGACAGCGACAGCGGCTATCAGCACAGTGTTGACTTGACTTCTGTGGCTTCTTCCACGTTGTGCGTTCCTCTCACACTCGGCTGACTGACGTTATCTAACAGAGAAAGGAGAGGCTGCACTGTTGCACAATGGCAATAGGCAGGAGTAAACAACCTCTTATTCCCACATTCATCTAAATCTACCTCTTGGCAGATAAAGACAACCCTAACCTGATCCTTGTCTGAACAGAGACAGGGTTGGATAAGTAAGATTGGAGAAGTGATTTCTCTGCTGCTGAGGGTTTTCTGTGGCTGTGCAGCGCCACTGATGTAACACTGCAGGATTTAGCGCAATGAAACCACTTATTTTGTTGTGTAAGTGTCACACAACGTATCTGTACAAGGATGCACATTAATGAAGCAAAGTCCAATCTTATGATTTGAGAAGCGGGTGTCCAAGAAGCAACAGAAAGATTTATGTATTGGTAGAGAAGTGAACAAGAGATCCATTGTTCTTTTGGCTCCTGGAGGAATTACTCTTGGGCAGCTTAAACATTCTTCATTGAACCACACTGCATTGCAAACACCGGGGTATTTCGGGGGCTTTTTCTGAGTTTTGTGCATGTTATTGCAACTACTAATCATTGCTTTATGCACAGTGCAATATTTAATCTCTGCTGGATTTCCTAAAGAACAGAACAGATCAGCCTCATTGCTCACATGTGGCCTTATTGAAAGCAGGTCACATTGTGGAAAAAAAAAAAAATCTGCTCAAACCAGTGTTGGGAGGGAGGGAGCAGTTAATCGCTTTTGTTTTGCTCATCTATTTCACGGTAATAAATCCCTTCAGATCCCAGTGGCCCCCTAAGAAAAAGAAAACTAACCCTTGCTCAGTTTTTCCTAAGGTGCAAAATGAGAGTAGTAATTCACTTGTCTGTTTAATTACAGTATGCATAAAATGACAACAGTAATCAGGGGTTTTACAGTGAAGTCACTGAGTGTAGGCCTACAGCCAATTATGCAATGCTACACAGAGTCACAGCCAACAATAAAACCTTGTCACAGAGGTCTCGAGGCGAACTCCTACCCACAGGGGTGGGGTTGATAAGGTGGTCCAACATAATTCTGTCTGAGGCACCGAAAGGTTTTTGGATTCAATCCCAATTCCTAGAGTGACATTAATTATGTCTGGGAAGCAGGAGAGGAGACGCAGACCAACAATGTCAAAGTGGGACACCCTAACTCCACGGTGCACCAATGAAGACTTCAAACAAGGCCCTTGCTTTAGATTGAACCCTCGCTTGTACAGGTCTCAAACTTTGTCCCCCTTTCAACACTCGCTCCGGAGAGGGAACTATAGGCACATTAGACACGGCACTAAACCGGAGCAGGCGGTCTACAATTCACTGCAATAAAAGGGGGCTTTGTGCTGGAGAAGTCACTTGAAAGAGAACTGACAAGACTCCTTTTATGAATCCTGCCTGGCAAGCGGCATCCTTGCGGAGCCCTACCCTGGAAACTGCGCTTTCAGATGATAATAGTTGAACCAAAGGGGCGACTGAATCCCAGTCCTCACAAAAGGATATGGATCCGATATTACCAGGGTTAGCTTCAATGGACACTAAATCACCTATGAGCGTTAGGACAGAGCGCTGCGCACAAAACTCAACCGAACTTTATGCGTAAAAGGAGGACTGGTGCGAGTGCAGAGTTTTGCAGGGAAAGTAAACACGGAACAGTTTTTCACGCGAACCACACTCTTACTGGCTTGCTACTAATAGGTCCGATCAAAGAAACAATGAAGAAGAAAGCGCATTTACCATGGTAACGCTTCTTTTCATCTTTGGCCAGCGTGACGGCAATTCGTAACCCGATGCCGGAGGAGCAGCCGGTGATCAGCACAACTTTCTGCCCGCTGTTCGCCATGATTTGTTCGGGTAGGCGCTGTGTTTTTCAGCGGTCCTCTGCTCCGGATGGTCGCTGCCGAGGGAGCTACCGATCACCGGACTTTAAAAAACTAAAGCGGATCATGGAGCCACTGCAGCCATGTGAGCGCCTAATGCAGTCACATGTTCAGTAAAATCAGTAACCAAAAAAGACGTGACACCGCAACAACAGCCGTGCAGTTTTTAAACGTGATAGGTGCCGCAGCCTGCCCACAAAATCTAGTTAATTCCTTAAAAATGTGTGGACGTGCATGCGCGAACGTGCGTGTGCTGGAAGGGGCAGTGCTTATTAGATCTCTGAGCTGGTGACCCCAGAAACAAACAACTGTAATACTGTGAATATTACAGGTAGTATTAGCAGTAGGACTTTTCCCTTTACCATTACATATTACACTTGTCTCTCCAACTTTGTAAAACTTCATTTGATCTTTTATATTTCACCTAAATTTAAATACTGAGTTCAACCACACGATTTAAACAAACTTAGAATATGTGAGTTTTTAGTTTTTATTTAATTGTATTATTATTGTTGTAACAATCAATATTATCTTTGCCGTTTTCCAGACTATAAACTAAAGTTATATTGGTTGTTAGCACTTGTTCATTTATATCTGAACTGCTCATTCTCTGCTGACCTTAACTTTTAAAGGTTTATAATTAACTTCGGTAACTTAATGCGCTGCATTGTACTGCCATCTAGTGGTGAGGTAAGTTACAGCACAAATACATCGCAGGCTTTCTTAATGGATTATGCCTCAGCAAATAAATTATGCTAATTGAATCAGTGTAATCTAATTAATTATAGAGTGTAATATGAATGTAATAAGAAAGGCCTGAGATTGGTTGTCAGTGATGTTTGTTTTGCTGTGAGGAGGAGGAGTGGGATCTGTTGACTGGTGGACTTTGTTCTCCTCGGATGTTACATGGGGTCAAAGTTGCTCTGATAAGATTTCAGATAAGACTTGTCTCTTTTTGTCTGATGAAAGGCTGTAAAGCAAAGAGTCAGACGCGGTCATGTTTGAGCCTGTTGCTGAGTGTGATGCAACCACATGTAAACTGTTTGATAAAAAATATATATATATTTTTTTTACTACACATGTAAAGGACTGTAATGTTGATGTTTTCAGTGATCATCATAAGTGCCCATGAAAGCAGTGGATGATCTAAAGAGACTTCAGGTGTAAATAAAAAGCCAGTTTGTTAGAATAATCCATGTTTGATCTTTTTGTCTTTAAAGTTTTGATATAAGTGCACTGCCAACTTTACACGGTGGGAGTTTCAAACATCTGCTTGTTCGTCTGATTGAAGATGTTTTTTAAAACTTTCCTTCTATGTACAAATATTTGTATTTAATGTGTTGATACAATAATGTAATAATATATTTCTGTTTTTAATTGAATGCTGGATTACAGTGCTGATTCTGGTCAGATCAACTCTCCTTTGTTTCTCATTTGAAACAAAAAACACATTTGAAGTTTTCCCCCTTCAGATACCATTTTACCCCATTGTTGTTTATCTACTCAGGGGGGTAAAGGTTACTCAACAGGTTACCATCACCAACAGCAGCTGCTCATTTTTGCCATAAATTTAAGTTTCCTGTACGACAAACTTACAATATGTTAGTTGCACCTCAAACATGTAATTCGAACAGTTGCTCCAGAAAGTATTCAGACTTTTTACACATTTTACAGTGTTGTAATTTGCATTTCCCCCATCAGTCAATCACACAGTGAAATAATAATACATAAAAAGATCTAAAACTGAATCCTTCCTCTTATATTCAGACCTGTAGTTCAGTACTGTTGGAAACCCTTTGGCAGCCATTAGACTTCAGAGTCTTCCTGGCGAGGTCTCTACAAGCTGTGCACACCTGGACTGGGGCAGTTGATCCCAGTCTTCCAGGCAGATCCTGTCAAGCTTTGTCAGATTGGAGGGGGAGCATCTGTGAACTGACATCTTCTCCCTTTGATTCTGACCACTCTTCCTGCCCCCGCTGCTCAGGGGCGCCCCCACAGCATCACGCTACCATGACCACACCTCACCACAGGGAGGGTATTAGCAGTACCTGAGGCTTTGTAGCATCAGTCCAGAGTAGATTTTTCTTCATGCTGAGTCCTTTAAATCGTATTTGGTGAACCTCAAGGTGACTGCCATGTGTCTTTTACGTGACTTCTGTTTGTTGCTCGACCATGAAGGGCTGAGTAATAAAGCAGAGGACGTCTGAAGCTCTGTTTGGTTGGTCTCTTTGCCCCTAATGACCAAAGACCTTCCTGGATCCTGGTTGGCTACTTAGTTTTGAAGGTCTCCAGGAAGAGTCCTGGTGGTTTAAAGCTTCATGTTTAACAGTGTTTGATGTCACTGTGCTGCTGGGAACACTCAAAGGTTTGGAAATGGTTTTATACCTTTGCCCTGATTTCCAATGACTCATCCCATTGGTTTCTGGAGAGTTCCTTGGACTTCATGGCTCGGTTTCTGTCCTGACGTACAGTCGAAATTGTTGGACCGGAAATACACAGTTGTGTGTTTTTCTAAACTGTAAATGGGAAATGGAGTAGAGCTTAAATAGTATAGTTTAAATATAGCACTTTCTTGACCTCACACACACACACACAACACACAATGCACAACACACACACACACAATGCACAACACACACATACACAACACACACAACACACAACACACAATACACACACAACACACATACAAACACAACACACACACAACACATGACACACACATACACACACAACACACACACAACACACACACACAAAACACACACACAACACACACACATACACACAACACACACACACACACACACACGCACACACTCACACACAAATACACACACACACAA
>OOFC01049906.1:13216-24511 GCA_900323345.1 Pseudochromis fuscus
TTTAAATATAGCACTTTCTTGACCTCACACACACACACACAACACACAATGCACAACACACACACACACAATGCACAACACACACATACACAACACACACAACCCACAACACACAACACACACACACACCACACACTGCACAACACACACACACATAACACACAACCCACAACACACAACGCACAACACACATATACACAATACACACACAACACACATACAAACACAACACACACACAACACATGACACACACACACACACACACACACACACAACACACACACACACACACTGGGAGCTCTGCCAAGGAGGGAAGACCTACAGAGCAAGGCTTCCCCTGGCTCGCTGCCAACACTCCATTAACAGACGGAGGAGGAGAAGGAGAGCGAGAGGGAGGGCTGGAGGATGGAAGTGGGAAACAGAGGAGAAGATGAAGGAAGACTTGGAGGAAGAGTGGCAGAGAGGAGGGAGTGGGAAAAGGTGATTGTATGTGGAAATAGAGGATAGGATACGATCTAAATGATTCCTGCGTTGATAGGATGGGAAGGCTGATGAAGAAAATTACTTTAGTAAGATTGTTAAAGTGACTGTAAATGTTTTGTTCTCCATTTCTGATTTAAAAGCAACAAAATGTGTGTAGATTGTTACACGTGTTGTGAAATACTTGCACATTAATGTATTGTAAAAGCCGTGTAAATCCAAAGTGAATTAAACAATCCAGTAGATCAATGTGTGTATGTGGTGCAAGCATCAGTGTTGATTTTATGAATTAGATGAAGCTGAAAGAGCTTGAATGGTGATTTGAAAACTTTCATCAACAGAAATAGTTTTTGGGTTTTGTGTCCAACAATAGCAGCACAAAAATGGAAATATTTAAAACAGAAAAATGAAGTTTTGCATCCTTTCATTGTATCTCCAGGTCATCAGCTCTAACAGAATCAACTATCTCTCACTTATAAATATATATATATAAGTTTCAGAGCACTCGGCCTCAGTATATTGAGAGAGAGAGAAGTGCTTATTAATAAGGAGCTGAGCTGGACACTTCACAATTGATTGACACAGAGATTCTGAGAGAATAAAAGGGACAAACAAGGACAAATGGACAAAGATCTTTGTCAGGGTCACGTGCTGTTTGCCAGGTCATGCTTTTCCTGTCCTTTGCCCGTCTGGCCTGCTATCAGAGAGTGGCTCAGCTTGTCAGCTGACTACAGATGACCATGTGCTGACCCCTTCAACCTCCAATCAAATCATGTGACGGCTGTATTTGCCCCAGAACAACAGTCAGCTGAACATGCTCATCTTCCCTTTAAGACAACTTCAGGAATCACTGTGAAACAGCTGAGCTCAGCTCAGACTTGTGACTTTGTCACTTCCAGTCACATTCTCACTGAGGGACAGTAAATAATTTTAAAAACTTGCTATTTCTCAAAATGATAATCTTCATCAGTTTCACCTCATGCAGGTTTACTATAAACACATATTTGAAGTTTAAAGATGCTCAGATGTTTGTTGACATCTCTCCAGGTCATGTTATGTTTCTCTCAAACACAAACTTGAAAATCAGGGTAAGTTATTAGGAAAGTCACCACAAGAAATTACTAAATTGGGACCATGAAGGAAACTGTGAAACTCCTCTCAGTCACCCAGTCTGCTAACACACACTCACCCAAACAAGAAGAAATCAGCGTCCTCAGACCTCTCCACAGCCAGGCTGATTGCCACCAGCTCACCACAGGTACAATCAATGACTGTTGATGAGCAGAGGTACCTGGAAATTAGATCTATGATCCCTCTGTGAACTCATGCATTTGTTAATAATGAGCTGTTTAGTATTTACTAGCTTATAGTGTTGCAACATTTTTCATTTATTTATCTATTTTTTAATGATTTGGGGGAAAAAATGATTACTGTTTTACTGGTAAAGGAGACACTTATTAAAATTGTATATTTCCCTCCAACTTCAAATTCAATCAAACCCCTCATGAGCCCACACTGTTTGTCTAAGTGGTTGTGAGTCAAGTGATAACAGCAAACACTGTACATGACAGTCTGCAGGGAGAGTGGAGGGTACTTTATTCAATGCACACATGGTTTGTGGCAACAATATAAATAAATAAATCTCACACACATCTCCCTTTTAAAGAAGAGCAACACAGGAAATAGCCAATAGCTTCACATAATGACTGGAGCACAGGACATGACAGTGCACTCCTGAGCCTGCATCCTGCATGCAACATACCAGACTCAATTCAAACTCCTCTAAACACAGCAATAACAAAAAAAGCATTCATCCTTTTTATGACTGGACTTGGAGGACACACTAAGGTCTCACTATCCCACAATGCACTGCACACTGAGTCTGATGTTGGTGCCACGATCAGACACCAGTCAGTAGTTTATAGAAGTGATCCTGATCAGCTCACACAAACAGCTCAGATGGAGACTAGTGACCTAATATTTATATATATTAAAAAAAAAAAAGCAACAGGCAGCCTATAGACATATTGTTAATGCAGAAAAACGTCTAAGCCCGCACACTGTTTTTCAGACATCCCTCATGTCATAAGTGAAACAATACTTACAGTCTGGTATCGCTGAGCTTCCCAAAGGTATTTACATTTTATCACCCATTTAAATGTAATGTCCTGGTCATAAACTTTAACATTTCTAATGTGAGCTGCAGGTGATTTATGTGGTGTTTGTGATAAAGAAAAAAATGAGACTGGGCCTTAAAAAAAAAGAAGCGAAATGGACTGCTGGTGTTTTCCTTAGCTTTCCTTGGTCCACTGAACACCACTTCTGCAATATGAGCCTTCCTGTGTGTGTGTGTGTGTGTGTGTGTGTGTGTGTGTGTGTGTGTGTGTGTGTGTGTGTGTGTGTGTGTGTGTGTGTGTGTGTGCCTGTGTGAATGGATTGAATTTTTTTTTTATGCTGCTAAGCTGCACTGGCAGACTGCAAAACGGAATTTGACCTATGTAACGTCCTTTTTAATCAGACGTAATTGACACAGATAGACCTTCATCATAACTGCGTGTGCCCTTGCCAACCACAGGAGCCCTGCAGTGCTGCGCCTGCACCACTTCCTCCACTTACAGAAGATTGGTTAAGTAAATTCCTGCAAATTGGAAAGAGCCACCAGGCCTTTAACCCATTAAATAACTCACGCTTACTCTACGATTTTAACAGAATAACGATGCCTCCTTGGGCAGAATATGTCCCGTTAAACTTTATGCAAATCCAGTTGAATCGCTCAGTAAACTTCACCCGTAGTTTTCCTGCACTTTTTTTCTCCCAGCTCCTTTTTTTTTTGTTCGCCCAGCACAGTTATGTGAGAACTTTGTGCCACTGGATGGTTCAATTAATATACAGTAACCAGTTTCTCCTTTTACCCTCCATTCTGCTCCCTCCCCTGCTGAGGGGAAAAATGTGTCTCATTCCAATTTAATGCATGGCCAATTCCCACCTCGACAGAGCAGTAATTAAAATCCACACGCAAAGCCCCATTCATCAGTGGAGATGACAGAAAGAGAGGCGAGGTGGGGGACAGGGGGCTCTGTCGCTACACCCTTGAATTTAGGAATCCAAACTGAAGAGTGAAAAAAAGGGAGGGAGGGAGAGTTGAGGCTGATTTCCCCAGACATGTGATACATGTTATTTTCAGTCTATCAGCTCTGTGCCCGTTCCTTAAACAATCACATGCACAAAGTGTGTTTGTGTGTGCAAATTAATATTTGAACACATATAAAGGTGGTATATTCCTCTGTATAATTGGAGCCCTGCTTGTGCTTCGCTCTCCGCTACCTGCAGTGTTCATCTCATTAGCATAGCACCCACCAGTTTAAGCCCCGCCCCTCATATCTGTAATTTCTCCCCTCCCTTATTACAGATCCCCCACCTTTTGCACCCCATGGCAGATTTTCTGTTTTGACAGAGGCCCTGCTGTGCTCTCTTGGCTTCACACACACACACACATACACACACACATGCACACGCACACAACACAAACACTGCATGACCATGACCCTCAGAGAGACCTGTGCATATCCACAATGTCCTTCAGGGATGTAGGGACACCAGAGGGTCTCTGGGAGGTTGGAGGGTGTGCGTGTGTCATTGTTAGCTGTCTGTGATTGCGCGTGTTGCCACCCAGCAGCTGTTTGCATGTTTTATCCTGCTGTCCATCTCACATGGTTGGGGCCGTGTCTGGCGCCTCAGTGACATCACATCACTCTTAGGCTCCTTTAAATCTTTCAAAAATGCAAAAAAGAAAAAAAAATTAACCATTCAACCACTGATGCTGTGCCTGATATTACAACAACAGATGTGAAATGTTACAGGAGTGCAGCTTTCCAAGAGGATTTAAAACTGAAAAAAAGTTGTTTCTATTTGTGCACGTATTTAAAACAAAAAATCTTTTTATATTCAGTTTGAAAAAAGTTTCCAACCAAAAGAAATAGTAGAGTATTTTAAGATACAACAGAAAAGCAGTATCTTTCTTTGTACAGCCTCTCCAGTCCCAGTGGTGGTGGCATATGTCCAAGGCTTTACCCCTGCAACCCCCCTTCATCCCTCCGAGTCCAAACCTTCTCTGTCTTTTTTCTCTCTATCCTGCAGTGGACTGCACTTGAGCTTGAATGGCCAGAGCGGGACCGGCAGCTGCCTGGGCCCTGTGCACCAGAGAGAGGAGGACAGGAGGGGGAGAGGGGGGTGCACACATTTTTAATGAGATGCACAGTGTCAATGGCCACTCTCTCTGAAGAGGGCAAGAAGAAAAGGGTGCTCTCTTTTTCTCTCCACTCCCCTCTCCTCTGTGCCCCTTCCTCCGGCTCCCTCTCTCTGCCTCTCCTGCCCTCCTCCCCAGCTGGCGAGGGGGCTTTGTTAGGCGCCAGATGATACCCCAGATGCCCCAGCCCAGCCGCCCCTTTCAGCTACATTCACCAGCCTCCCCTCAGGTCAGAGGTCACCACCGGGCATCTGAATGGGTCTCCGTGGTAACAGTGGCCATGGCGGCTTAGAGAGTGGCAGAGGCTTTTTTTGTTGTTGTTGACTGGTTGCTATGGACAGCGCTTAATTTATCTGATTTAGCTCCATAAGTAAATCTGAGGTATGATTTGGGCCCAAAAAATAAATCTAATTTTCAGTTTGAAGTAGTTATAAAATCAAGAAATATTTTATTATTTCATGTGGAAAACACCAGAGGTAAAACAATTTGCATGAAAATCTTTTCTTAAGTGGGAAAACTGGAGAAATGTGTGAGTATTGTAGAGTCTCTCCCATCCCATACACAGCTCTTTTTAGCCTCTTTGGGATGTTGTGCTGATGTTCCTGCAGTTTGGTGCTGCTTCAGCCCTCTGCTGGGCAAACACACAACTGCAGGACGCATCAGTGTGGCGCCACTCTACAAACTCTGGGGAAACTTGAATGCATATCAATGCCTGTTGAAGGAAATGTTGTGAAATACCAATTAATTTGGTTTGTCTTGGTGTGTATTAATTTGTTTATCAATGCAATGAAAAAAATCTGTTTTATTTCACACAGAAATGATACAGAAAATTGAGGGGAAACCATAGATGACAGCAAGATACTGTAAGACTGTGTAAAAAACATAACAACAAGGTCTTTACATCTTAAATACACTGAAGTAATCACAGAAAATATCTGACACTTACTCACTGTAAAGATTTTATACAGTTGAACAAATTTTTTTAATCCATGCAAACTGTTTTCTTCGGTTGGAGATGAACCAAGATTGAAAAAAAGAAAAAGCAGCCTTCATTGTAATGTATTATTACAGTATTAACTCTCCTCTAGTTGCAGACTGTTACAGACCTTTCTAAAGTGGGTGGGAATCAGTTTGAGATGCATTGCTATCACCTATATGTCAGTGTGGCACCACAATGAACATGATCCATAATCCAAAAATAATACTTTGAACATCTATATGATTTTAGTTTGATGTCCTGCTGCTAGGTTATATTTTTATAAAATAACAGAGTAGGACAAACCATAAGCAGTTAACTGGGCAGTTACATTTACATGAAAACATCACAGCCTCATTGTGTTACTTTTTTTACTGTACAAAGTCGGTGCAGCGACAAACTAACTCTGAGGCAGGAGCGGCAACAAGGTAAAGGGTGAAGGGATGGTGAGTGGACAACGTGGAGAGAGGGAGTGAAGAGGGCAAAGGCTGAATATGCTATTTTTATCTGCAAGAGCTGTGACGTTTTCTACATGCAAACAAGTTGTTTTACAGAATTTAAGCTTTAGGAGAAAAAATTTGTATTGACATCTGAGTTTTCTTAATGTGAGAGGAAGTGTTGCATCCTGGGATTGTATGAAAATGTCTTTGAGTCATGGTTAAACACTTTGAGGTTAGACTTCTCGCAGTGATGCCCTGCTTTCCACATACTACAGATACTTTTTTAAAAAAATGCGTGAATTACACTTAAAGCCTTTACGATTGAAATGTGCCGGGTTTCCCCTGCTCTGCTTCGGGCGTCTCTCGGCTCTCTCCTTCTTGCAGCCTCTGTTGGTCACGCTGTCCAAACAGATCAAAGGTCACACGATAAGGAGAGGGCGAACACTGGGGCCCATTCAGCCACCCAGCCAATAGCGTATAGTATGTGGGCATCAAAAAACAGAGAGAAAAAGACAGAAAGAAGTAGAAAAAGAGAAAGTTTTGGCCCCAGTGTGTGTCTTGACAAGCCCTCAGTGAGTTCTGGGAAAGTCTTTTCTTTAAGACAGCCACAGAGGAGTCTTTTAAAACACTGATTTGTTATGCTAATACAGTATTATGCATTGAATACAGTGAAATATATCATTATGATGGATTTAGTCTCACTGTTAGGAGTACTTGTGCATGACCTCTGTGCGTGCGTACATATGTTTGCCTGTTCAAATGTGCAGTATTTGTTACCCACTGGCCTTTAGCTTGGAGGTAAACAGTGACTTTATGTTGGTTAAGCCTGTAGCTCTGACCCCTCCCTTAAGTCATCACAACATCAGATAACACGACTGATCAACAGTGGCAACAGTGCAGAGGAGAGGTCGACCCGAGTGCTGCCACATGCAAACTGCCAGACAAAATGTCACCAGTGAAAGGGAAGTTATTCTTGTGTGTTTCCCATTTAAAAGACTAAAAGCCTTTGCAGAAACACCAAGGTAATTAGTACAATAACAACAATGTTACATGGAATAAATCTTCCCTGCATGAAGGCTTTAATCCTATAATTTAATTTAATTCAACTTTTCAGGTTATAGTTCAAATGTATTACATTAATAGCTGGTCCAAGTATTTTGGAGCCATTTTTAGAAATATCCAGGAAGTTTACCCAGCGAGTGTGATGAGCAAATGTGATGAGAAACCGGATTGGGAGGTTTGATAATAATTTACCGTATTTTCCGTACTATCAAGCGCACCTGTCATTCGAACAGTTTCATGTGGTCCACTCTGACCGGATGTGACGACGCTAAATGTATCGGCGGCACGGAGCTTGCTAGCTTGTAAAAAGCTAACGAGCTTCGTGCCGCTGATACATGAGAAACACCGATGTTTAAGCCACAGGGTCCAAAACGTCGAAAAAAAGTATCGGCTTATAGTTCGGAAAATACGGTAATCATTATAGTAGTAAAATTTGTGACTTATATGTACATGCAAATTCAGCATGTGCTCTCATTCAACAAGCTAACTATCAGTTCCTGGTCTTCATAAACATCCATAATTTGTACTATGCTACACTAACATCATACATATTTTGAAGTTGCACTCAAAGACATAATAAAGGCATTAACATTTATTTTTATTTTTTTTTTTTAACTCTGATTAACCCTAGAACACTAACGCTGGGTGATTTTCACAGGCACAATTCTTGTCATGTGATTTTCATTGTGTTGCTGTTGTCTGATGGGTCCCTGTGTAGTTTCAAGCTGCTCGCTGATGTCATTAATGGTATGTTTCCTTCCTCCCATCTATGGTTTTTTTCAAGAGGTGTGTGTTCGGGTGATTTTCACCTGATGTTAGTGATAGAGTAACATATTTTACAGGTGGAATTTACCTGATCTTAGTGTTTGTGTGTTTAAATCACAAGCTCTTTGCACTTTACCTCTTGCCTTATGCCTTACATGCAGAGTGCAGAGTTGTCCCAGAATTTGCATGTAATCCTTAATTAGTACAATTGCTAAGAATAAACATCACTTTGGTCAGTTTTGATCTTGCTCTCCTACAGTTGTAGCTCTCCCACAGTTGTCAGTGATGCAGGAAGACTGAGCCTTCACCAGACTCACATGTCCCAGTATCAAATAAAGTTCTCAGCTCCAATATTTTTTTTTGTTTGAAAAGTTCTGGTTGAGGATTACCCGATTTTTCAATAATTTTGCTGCCTTTTTAAAGGGTCCCCCGTGGTACCTTATTTTTATTATATGTGATATTTTATATTGGGAAATGAAAGAGGAATACTTCAATTTGGCATACAGTGTGGTACTTTTACATAAATAGATGAAAACTGTATTTTATCTGGGATATTATATCAGGTAAAATACACCCGACGTTACTGATGGTGTTAGTAATTTTAACTTTAGTGTTCTAGGGTTAAGTGGAGATAACAGCTCTACCCTAAAGTGAACGATGACTTTCACATCCTTTTCTCTTCCTTAAATCACATCTTCCAGTCTCCTTTGTAACCACAGCCTCATTACAAATGTAGGTACTAAAATCCAGGAAATCTCCAGAAGCTTCGCCAAACAGTCACAACCCAAATTTATAAAATGTTGCAATGCAAAAAAAAAAAATCCTGTCAGTGACGACGAGGGGGACAGCCGGACTTTTGTGTGGCACTAGCTTCCCTTCTCCCACTAAAAAAACACATCAGCGCTGCTATTCAGGGCACCGCAGCCACTATTCCTGATTAGCTCCAGCATCTCATCAATAGGCCTGACTGTCTGCTCTGGTCCTTTGGACAAATAGCCCTTTCTACTCAGCTTCACTCCTTACAGCTTTAATGGCTGGAACAGTTCAGAGAAGAGTTAATTATTGCACAGCACATGGCTGGCATACAAGGCCGCGGCTGCACCAGTTCAAGAAGCATGAATGTGTCACAAGACTCCCTGCAGTTTATTACATGTGATGAACGAGGACATATGGAGCCATGTTCGTATGGAGAGAGACAAAAACGAAGACCAGAGTTTTGTGTTAACAGATGAGGAGGTTTGCACTAATCAGAAGCACCTCGGTATACAGATGTTGGATAATCACTCACATGTGCATATACAAGCACAGTGCCACCACCCACAGACTGACACATTAACATGCACTGCACACTGCTGGTATCGGTGTGTCTTTGTAACCAGTGTGAAATCCAGAACCCTAATTTATTTCCACTTTTTAAAGACTCGTTTTCCTAATGATTTAGATTTAGTAGAAATGTCAGAGTCAGGTTAATCGCAGCGATGCATTGGAATTTATCGGTAAATTAGGTTTAATATGTATCTGCCTTTGATCATTATCCACATGGAGCAATTTTCATTCATTTCACTGTGAGATACTGTTGTTTTCTTTCTTTTTTTTCCCATGAATGCTTCCTCCCTCAGTTGGAAACTTTGTATATTTATCTTTCTAATTAAAACTTTATTTTGATTATTTTAATTACTGACATGTGGCCAGTGTTTGACACCCCAGGTAGAGATGGATGCCAGGATTTGTGAGCCGATCTTAAAGTTACGCCTGTGTCTCTTTGGCTGCAGCACTTTATCAGACCTCAAGCCAGAGTGAGTGTCCAGCCGGCTGTATATATACACACAAACAAACATCTTGAATTTAAAACTCCGAGACAAGATCAGTACACCTGCAAGACCACAGGGAATAGCCATGACAGTCAGTGATCTGATCTCATCAAAAATACATCAAGGTGTTTCCCCTCTGGACTTCTGTATGCAATGAAATATTAACCAAACACACTGTTGAGAATGCACCCACATGCGACCATCAGCACCTTTTTCTTCAATTAAATATGTAGGCGTTTGATTAAGACCGCTGCTATATCAGCCTGCTGTGATGTCATGGGATCTCTATCTTGCTCTGCTACACCCACACGCTCCATCTCTTACTGATTGTTTGGCCTCCAGTGTGTTGACTCAAGCTGCGTTGGCTCTTTCCTGAGGGCCCTCACCGTCCTGTGCTGACACATCCAACAGCCCCACATCCCCCAAACCCACTTTAAATTACACAGATGATGCACTACTGTTGCTCTTTTCTAAAATTAAATAAATGACAAATTTATGCATGATGGTGAAGTCCTAAAAACAGGTGGGATTTTCAGTTTTTCAGCCTCATCTTTCAAAGCAGTTCTTGAACAAAGGTATTCAGATTTGTGTATGTAAAGCTCCTGTAATCCACTGATCTTTGTAATTCTGTATGTATATCTGCAGATAAACAACACTCTGCTCCCACAGGCTGCAGTAAATTATTCTCACACAATTGTGAAACCTTTCAATTTGCAATACAATTTTTTTGGGGCTGGTCTGTTTTTATTACCATAACCTGTTTTGCCAGAGTATTTCTACGACTGTGTTTCAGGATGATGTTTCCCAGGAGCAGAAACAGGCATTTACATGTTAGCCTCCATTTGAAGTCAGGCTGCTGTCAGTGTGAAAGATCCTCTTCAAAAGCAGAGTTTGTCGCTGCATCTCTAAATGCTTCAAGGCCTACCCAAGGACACTCATTATCTGAGAGGAAAACACTTTGACGGCTGTAAAGCCTGTGTAGTTCTCGTTTTGACTATTTCATGTGTTGCACGGAGCAACACTCATCATCAAATCACAAGCGTGGATATGACTGAGGCTCATTAGGCTTCGCATCAATTATTATAAACTGGCATCTTTATTCAGGCAGTAACCCCAAGAGCTTGGAAACACAGTAAATACACCACGTAGACTATACAGGCTATGATATGCCAACATGTGCTGCCCTCTGCTGGAAGTAAATATACAAGACACATGATGGGATCTTATAGAAATCAGGCATGTGTCACATAACATGATGGACTGAGAGCATCCTGAAATAATTTACCAGGTTTAAAACACCTTAAAAAAGTCTGAGGAAATGAAAAGACAATAAAATGGCAATCAATTATTTTGGTTTTATCTTAAACACCCCATACAACATATATCAAGAAACTCATTGTGGTCCTGTCATCTACACAAAGTACAATCAATAAATCCATATCCAACTGAATTTAAATAGTTATAAATGAAATAGTCCTGTTTCAGTTCATTTCAATTATAGTTTCTAACTGATT
>OOFC01049907.1:7419-21209 GCA_900323345.1 Pseudochromis fuscus
CCTCCCTCTCTCTCTAACTCTGTATCTTCTCTTCGTGCTGACAGGTCCAATCAGGAAGCCCAAATATGTAGAGAGTCCTCGCGTCCCTTCTGATGCCATCGTGTCAGCGCTGAGGAAGGTGGCGGACACCAAGGAGTCCTCGCACAATGGTGAGTTCTGCTTTTGTTTCTCAACTCCCTCGTCAGTTGGTGAAGGAATAAAGCTTTGTCATTTAAGGGTAGCAGAGTAGCTGAGTAAGCTCTCTTCCCTCATGTAGTGCCCTTATACAAACACACAATAGTGCCGTGTTTATTCTGAAATGTGTGTTTAGGTTACAGAGGAGTCAGTGTGTGGACACGTTGTCTGACCGAAGCTTTGAGGTTGTTTCATGGGAATGTAATTAGGACTTTAATTCCTCAGAGACTGTACATGTATATGTGTGGTGTTAGCGTTGTGGCTGGGTGTTCTGTCTTGTGTTGGTGTGTGTGTGTGTGTGTGTGCGTACTGTTCGACTAGGTGCCCTGTTTGGAGGCTTACAGTGGAGATGGTAGGGAGCTGTGTTCCCGTCCGTGCAGCTCGGTCACTGTTGACCATCACATACCGAGGCAGGAGGGTGTGTCAGACGCTCAACTGGCTCAGAGCAGGATACCAGCAGAGAGCGGACCTCAGATAAAATGTTATCTTGTGACATGTCATGTTCTAGTAATCACTGGTAAAGCGAATTTCATGAGATGGAAAAACTTTTGAGGCTCCTGGTTTGAATGTGTTGAACAGAAATTAAAATAACGTCTCGTGTGTTTGACAATCATCGTCTCCCATCCCCCTTCTCTCTGTATTGCAACACTTTTTTTTTTTTTTTACTGTTCCCCATGTGTTATTTCTCTCTGCAGACCTGACCCCCCTCTCCTCCACTGCACATGTATATTAACATTCGATGGGGAAAAATACGCATATGGCAACTAATAGCCAATATTAAAATAACAGATTTTTTTCTATGTGGATTGTATGGTGATGAAAACCTGCTGATGTCCTCATAAGGCTGCTTTCTTAAACAAAAAACTTTATTAAAGAATATTTTACTTTAATATTAAACAGTGCAGACAAACTACATCAGCATCTTTGGAGAAGACACCTCACTGCCTGATGGATATCGCTTTCTCGATATCGAGAAATGTCGAGGTAACAGTTCATTTTAACTGCACATCAATATTATGTATAAAATATTGATCTGAGCAGTAACTGTACCTGTTAAAGAAACTAAATGCAGTGGAGTAAAAAGTACAACATTTCCTTGGTGGAGTGGAAGTAGAATAAATCAGCGTTGTCTTCTGCATTATTTATTCTGAGAGGAAAAATGCTTTCATATTAGTGAGGCGTTTCACTGCCACACCAGACAAAGAAAAACACATCACTATCACAGTGTAACCTGAAAATCTGATTGTAATAACAAGATATATTCATGTTTGTATGTTACGATATACAGAAATTCAATATCTTGTTATAGCAATCAAATTTTCCTGTTATAATGTGATGGTGATGTGTTTTTCTTCATATGGTGTGGTAGCAATACACTGACTGATAAATCACTCAGCCTCAAACACACATTCACTTGCTTGTTGTGTCTTCGAAACAATCTTATTTTTTTTATTCCCTTCTGTGCTTTCTGATGTAGAGAGACAATAAAAAATAATGCTCAAGGGGAGCTGATGTTAAAAACCTCCTTGTGTTTACAAAAGAGCTGTGTGTGTTCTGCACTGCCCCTTTTCTCTAATTTCATGCAAGATTAAAATGAATTTTCAGGAGAATATACAGGAGTACGACCGCTTCAGAAAACATACCGCAGCGTGACTCAAAAACCAAAACCAGGCTCTGTGCTGAAATCTGGCTAATTACATTTATCAAACAGAATAAATCAGAAATAAAGACAGAGGCCTGCTATCCTCTGCAGTATAGGAAAATATAGGCTCTGCCACTATTAGAGGATTTAAGGTGTATTTTACTGTACCAGGCCTCTATTTGAGGCCAGTTTGCATTAGAGGCAGGGCTTTATTTCTAGTTTCCTGTGTTCAATCAGTTTAATTCATCAGCTTTCATTAGGAAAACAAACCAGGAGCAGATCAAAACATTCAAATGACTGCATTACACTGTCAATACAAAACTCAGTGCTTCCTGTAACTGTTTCAACTGATGGACCTGAAGAGTATCTCAGGATATAAGGTAAATGAGAGTAACAGTTTTTGTTTGTAACAAAATGACAAGAACATCAAAAAGAATTAAACAAAATACTATATTTTTACCTTGTCACTATGGGTTACTGAAGTTTCTGAAACAACTGTGACTGTTTGACTTGTAAAAAATCAACAAATCTACTGATCACGTTTCTTATGCTGAATTCACACTGAATGCAACGTAAATTTTCGCCTCATGTATTCTTGCAACGAGTACTCATGGATGTGTAGTAGCGACTTTACCACTTGCGAGTAACAGCCAATAGGAGTCCTCCTCCTGGTAACCATGGCGACCGCTTCTTCCATCATCAACAATGAATGCGATCCTATTTATTGCTGTTTTTACCTGTTGTTGAAGTCCCAGAAACAGAACAGCTGCTCTGCTTCTTGGTACAGAGTTAAAGTTGAGTCATAAATATCCGGACAGACACAAGTGGCGACAGTAAACTCGTCCTCCATTGCTGTTCGGTGATGTCGGGGCAACGGCGATAGCATGACGTGAATTTGTCGCTCGAGTTTAAACTTTTTCAACTCACGTGATGCAAATTCGCATCAACTCACGCCTTCCCATTTACTTTAAATGTAATCCCATCATGTGACAAATTTGCATCGCCCCCCTGTCTGAATGCACTGTTAGAAATGTTTTTGCTGCTACACAAAAGAGAAACAGAACCATCTGGGTGCTTCAGTCTGAAAGATGGAGAGTACAGAAAAAACTGAGCTGAGATTATAAATTGAATCTTTCGTAATGTTATTTCTGGCTTCTGTTGCCAATGATAGAGATCTGGTAAATTTATAACAAACATGAAATAACATTACAGTCTCTCTAGGACGAACCAATTCAGTACATTTTATCGCTCATGACTGGTGGAAGAAGAGCACAGCTCCAGGCATTAGTCTATTCACTGGGAGTGACTCGAACATGTTCTCCAATATCGACTCAGCCTTCACAGAACTGAAGAAATATCCAATGTGTTTTTAAGGTCAGAGAGCTGCTTGTATTACTGCCAAGTACAGTTACTCAATAAATGCAGCAGATGAGGCAGGAGAAAGTTTCCTCTCCCAGCCGGAGTTAGCAGGTAAAAAGAAGTTTACTGCTGAGAAGTTACAGGAACTTACACAACTAATTATGTGTAATTAGGCACTGTATAAATTCTCAACTAATGACGGCTAATTGTAAAAGCCCAGCTGTCGTGGAGTGAGGCTCGATGCACAGCTGAAAGGGTTTTAAACTACACACGTGCACAAATTTGCACGTATAGGGTTTCCTTTATTGTTTCAAAGCTTTACCATCCAGTCAGGCTTAGAGTTCAGTGTAGGTCTATCGCAGTGCCAAGGACATTTTCAGTATTATTTTGTCAAGCTTGTGTTGTCTCCTCAGTTCAGACGGGGTAAACTATGCTGACTGTCGAGACGGGATGAGACGGTTGTTTAACATCACAGCTTTTGTAACAAGGTCGATGTCAAGATGTTGATCGAGCGCCGGAAGAATCTGGAGTTGGAAAAAAATCCATTGGAAGCTTTGCAGCGTGAGAACTGTGTGACATTTAGGGAACAAATCAAGTGAGTTTCTTCAGGGCTTTAAAGGCGCCCTTTTGCTTGTTGGTGTGCTGAAGGAAGCCTCTCTTGAATTTTCAAAGAGACGCATCTGTAGTCAGAAACAATGCTGGAGTGCTGCTCAGGCTGTTTGTAGGATGTTTACACTCAGGATTGTATAACTCACACAGCATATTCTCAAACTTGTATTCAACTCAAAGTCTCTAATAGCGTCCAGTGCCATGGTCAATATGAACAAATAAAGGCTGGACCCTAAATACAGGTCAGGAAAAAAATTAAACATAGTTTACCTACAGATATTTCACAATAAAAGCCCATTAATAAATCATGGGATTCTGTTCACTGTGGGCTTTTAATTTGAAACATTTACAGGTAACATTGACTTTGTATTGATAGCATAATGCAGTAACATCTAACATAGGCTCTGCTTCCCATCCTAACTTTAGAAATGAAGTCCTGTCTCTAGTACATGCCGGCCTCAAATAGAGGCCTGTTACATTTTGCAACAGAGACTACTGGATAAGAAATGCTGCACCAGAAATCCTCAAATAAAGGTAACAGGCCCATCTGAGGCTGGCTCATATTAAACATGGGACTTTTTTTCTAATTTCCTCTGTTTGATAAGTTGAATTAATCAGATTTCAGTATGAAGCTGCATTTTGACGCTTCAACTGGGATCAGGAGCAGATCAATATATGAAAATTATTGGTGTTAATGAGAATTCAATACTTCAAAATAAAAGCACACTGCTAGCATTTCAGTGGACACAAATGTGGTATTTCTTAACCAAGTTTTATTGTGAAACATTTGGAAGTACAGTGTGTTAAATTCATGCTCTGCCGATTTTTCCCTGGCCCATATTTGCTTTACTTGTTCATATTGACTGTGACCCTGGACATTTTTAGAATATGCTTGATATTTGACTACCAGTTTGTATTCAATGATGATTTTTTTTTTTTTTTTTGATGCAGTCTAATTTTTGTGTCATTTGTTTTTTTTGTGTATTGAACTTGTCAGCTCTGTTGTGGAAGAGCAGGATGAGGCTGCAGTCCAGGAAAGGAAACATGGTTTTAACCTAAAAGAAGCGAGAGTCTTCTCACATGGCGCTGTCTTTGAGGAATGGATTGAATTTCTTGTGCCTATGTGTAAATGCAGTGTGTATTTTTACTTTCCCGCTGCGCGTCCGTGAGAGCTTTTATCTTTGTGTATGCATTTGTGTTGGCATGCGCGAGTGTGTTTGCAACAGGCGGCCGACAGTCCGGTCGACCAAATTGTTTCAGCTGTGGTCTGGGAGCTCTGTCTCTGTCAATCACAAGTCAAACCACAGGTCCTGTCCTCTCCCACAATTATGTCTCTCTTCAAATCCACCCCCCCACCAACTCCCATTTTACAACTGTAGTAAGGCGCAAACACCTGTTTCTTCATATATTGATTATCCTGTCAATGCTGAAGTGATGGCCAGATTCATTTTGTTCAGTATTTCGTGTAAATTTACACCACTTACACCCTCTGACTGTGCTGCTGCTGTTGGTTTTCTCTTGAAAGTAGTAATCTTGGTAGTAATCTAGCCATTCACTGTTGCTTTGTTGATTACTCCCATTTTAAAATACTTGTTGTTTTCTGTGTCAATCTTTGATGTTTTTGTGGCACTTTAAAAATCTCATTTCACACTGGGTAATAACACTGGAAACATTGATTTCTAAACAGACATGTCTTTGTCTCTGAGGTTTTTTTTTTTATTTTGGGCACAACATACAAATCCCAATAAATATGTAGTGGTCTAGGACTTTATTTACCTAAACTGCAGGTGGTAACAGGCCTGTATTTGAGACAGGCTTGTATTAGAGGCAGAACTTTATATCTAATTTCCTGTTTGATCAGTTTAATTAGTCAGATTTTTCCACCTGTTATGTTTAAGATGCTTCAAACAGGATCAAGATCAAAACATAAAATTTATTCATTTGGTATAAATAAAAACTCAACACTTCCTTTAACCATTTCAAAATAAAGCTCACTAGTCACATTTCAGTGAACACTGAAAGTTTCACTTAAGTTATTTAAGTCAAGTTATTTTTAACCAGTATTTATTCACCCCTTTTATTTCCCCAGCCTGCATTTGGGGTCTTTAGTTTTTCACATTGAAACCTAGATCCCCAGCCCCAGACATTATTACACAACCCACTTGTGTCTGACAGCCATTTTTTATTCAAGGAAATGTGGTAATCTAAAAAATAAAAAAAGCCAAACATGACAGCACCTAACACTTGACTTCATGTTGTCCCCAGGTGTGTATGGCTAAGTGTGAATCAGGTAAACGTGGTGTGATGCAACATCTTAAAGTCACTGGAGTCGCTGGAGTCGTGTTTCAGCAAATGTAGGAAACCTCAGGGTCTCTGGTGACTTCTTTTTACACATATATCAATAATATCCTATTATTCTGACAGTGTTTGTATGACAGGGTATCAAACAACAGAGACATAAATGCTGCAGTTGTATGATCATATCCACTTGTTAGCAGTTTATAGAACTTACAAAGATATGCAGACAGCCTTTGTGGCAGCATAAATGAATGGGATGTAATTTGTTTTTCTTCGTTTCTTTGACAAATCTGGTTTATTGTTGAGTTTCTCTTTTAATCAACAGCTTGAGGACCAAATCTTTCTGTTTTTTCTTTTTCCTCCCCTGTAATCATAAAGCTTTATTAATCTGTACTGTCCATCTCTGGAGGATACTTACAGCTCAGCCACTCTGGTCCACAGTGTTGCATCGGTCTAATGAAACGCCATCTGTATCCACCATCACAGCAACGTTTATTAACAGCTGTCAAGCTGAGATGTCAGTCAAACTATGATTAGTATCACGTCTTCCCTCAACCCCCTCCCAGCTTCATTTCATTTGCTTTATTATCAATAGTCTCGACTTCATTTGCTGTAATGTCTCAACGGACGCTTCTTCTTTGCAGCGAGCGACATTAACGCTGAACGTTGCAGTAAGAGCGCTTCACTTGCTGGAGGGGGTCAGGTCACCTCATACCTCTGAACTCAAAACAGGGGAAGCAGGATGCATGTTCTCATTGAGGGTTCATTAAGCTCAGGCTCCACTGTTGTGGTAATGAAACTCCAGCTGCTAATGAGCACCGGCTGGATTGTTTTCTCGGCAGGGAGAGAAAGCTAAGACAGCTCTGTGGAGCCGGGCTGTTCATTGTGTTCACCCCCCTTCTTCTCCTTCTTCTGCTCCTCCTCCTCCTCCTCTTTCTGTCTTCATTCTTCTATCCCTGAACCACACGGCTGCTATTTCACACCTGCTCATAAACTTCCTCAGGCAGCAGATAACGATGTTGTTTTGTTTTTGCCTCCATTTGCCGTACAGTTACTGGAATAACAAAGTGGTTCCAGCTACATCCCTCAGGTTTCCATATCTCCAGGGTGGTGTAAGATGGAGAGGACAAATCCAATACTTTATCTACAACAGGGAGATACTTCATAACTGCCTTTCGTTCATATAAATGCAATAAATTCACCTCATGTCCTGACAAACTTTTAGTCGCCCCACTGCCATGGTTTTATTCTGCCTGCTGCAGAATCATTAATATTGTAATTCCCATTATGAAGTCTTAAACTGATTTACTCGAGTGCTGTATGAATGGGGAGCTGACTTACAAATGAAGTCGTGAAGTTAGGTGAAGGCCGTTCGGGTGGTACCATTTAAAAATCCATGTTAATCAAGACCAACGTTGTTAACGAGAGCCTGGAGAGTGACACTCCTGACTGACTGCCGTCATCAGTTTTAAAAGGTGTTTATCCAGTGTGAAATTACAGAACGTTTGTCATACTAGACACAATTTGTCTAAGCCTGTTTTCTATCATATATCTGTACTGTCACCTCTTGCAGAGTGCAAACTGAGATGTCTGCTATAATACTATTTCTTATGACATGACAGATTTACAAGAAATGACTTGAATATTTTGTGAAATAAAGCTCAAAAATTTCCAAGGACAAAAACTCAGATACTAGTCTTATGTTGCAGAAAATGTCCTGGAGTATTGTTCCTTTGAAAGTGAGAACCCTGATAAATGTTTTGCATGGAAGAAATCTGTTGTTAGAAAGATTTGCTGTACCTCAACTGTCCACTTACTAAGGTTGCCTCAATAAGCTGTGTATAAAAGATTGACTTATCCAGTGGTTCTCAAAAGTGGGATGTGGAAGAGCAAAATAGTGCAATACCTCTGGCGGCCACTAGATGCTGTCACCAGTCAACTTCAAAAATTGTGTTTTTCACTCATTAAATACTCAGCCAATATTTTTTTCCACTAGTCATTGTGATGTCATTAGTTAAAGTCGACTTGTCTCATCAGTGATCTCATGGTCCATCTGAAAATCATTTCAACATTAAGTAGATATTAGGCTTAAAAATGATGAAGATTTAGGGGCGTGGTTACTTTGATTGACAGCTCTGGTGTCCAGTGATTTACAGGTGGTTTGGAGGCTCATTCACTAGTCACCTCCAGAGTCATCCATGTTGGGCAGTGTCCTCAGGTTCGAGGGTCAGACCCACCTCCTCACACCTCCATTCATATCCAAATATGGTCATTTCTGGATCTCTAAAAATCAACATGGCAACATTCAAATGCTACACTCCTGGTTTCCTAATGTGAGGCCACAGATCAACAGGTAACATCATAGTGACTACATCTATTAGTCAGTGGTTGCAGCTCAACTTTCTTAATAGCATCTTCTTCTTTGTTTGTTTGATGCGTTTCAAATTGAAGAAGCTGTAATGACATAAGTATAGATAACATAACCCAGGGATATATGTTTATATTCTTTATTTGTTGCCACACTGAAGGCTTGTCTGACTATCTGAGCTCAGTTTCCTCTGGTTCACTTGTTTATAACTACACATCTTCTTATACCATTGCTCTAGTTCTTTTTTTATTGAAAGATTTATGCAGTACTGCAGCACTTGGATGGCCTTAAACCCAGATTCCCTCTGAGTGAGAGACATACATCACAACAACAACATTTATTTCAGCCATAAAAAGCTCAAACACTGAGAAAGTTTCATGGAAAATCTTCAGGTAAATAATGAGGAGAAAAGCTAGTAAACAGTGTTGTACGGTGCCCATGACCCACAGTGTGTTTGTATTAGCAGCAGATATCCGTGATGTCACACTGAAGGAAATGAATGTCCAATAAAGCTTTAGATGCTATCAGCTTAGAGGCTGAGGAGAATGCAGCTCATGACTGAAAGGTTGGAGAAATATGGAAGGAAAGCAAAAGGGCAAAATGTGTTCGGAGCTGAGATGCCCTGGAGCAAGGCAGTTAACCAACAGCAGGACCGCCCTGCAGATATGACTGGTTGTTTTGAGCACTCTCTGGATATTAAAGTGAAGGCAAAACAATCTGACATCATCAGCCAAGTATAAATTATTTCATCTGCTTTTGATGTGCATTATGACTTTAATGTATTTTGGCTGTCAGTTTTGTTAACAGATAGTAAAATGGTGAGGAGTGATTAATAAGCCGTGATGACATTCATAAAAGAAGCTGGTCCCAGCATGAATCATTTAGCTGCGCGAGACAAATGTCATGTTATTTTAAACAGAATAAATAACGAGTCTCACAGTCCATACAAATCCAGGTCCAGTTAGAAGTGGTGACTAAAGCCCAAAGTAGTGTAATTAATAAACTTAGCAGCAGTACAGACTCCCTGATCTACATGTGCACTGCAGAGGCTGGAAAAGTGGGATTCAGCACCAGGTCACTGTTAGGAAGAAGTGGATTTAGTTGTCAGCACCAGAATAATCTGTGGAAAAAATGTATTGAATTGAAGTCTATGGGGGCCAGTTTGTTTTGGAGCCAGCATCTAGTGGCCATCAATGGTATTGCACTTTCTTTTACAGTACAGTCTATTACTATGTGATATGATTTATTTATTTTTTTATCCTTACATATTAGAAAGCTTGTTTTTGTGTGTTGTGTGTTCATTGATGCATGTACGCACACAGAAAGGTGAGAAAATGTGTGTACAATGCACAGGTTCTGTCTCGCTGTGGGTGCAGTTGACAGCGAATCTAATCTGTTGTTGTTGGTCAAGTCTATTGATTTTTCACAGAGACCACTGGCTGCAGATGTTATTATTGATGTGGCCCATGAGCCCACGGTTCGGCCTGTAAGTGCTATGTGTCCATCCGTCGTGATGTATCTTCATCTGCCGCAGCAGCTTCAGTTCCAGGGCTACTGATTGGTCCTGAGAGGTGGATGGGGTTTAAGTGGTTTTGAAGAGCCAGTGATAAAGTGGTCTTGTCAGGGCCCAGTAATAAAGAGCTGGGTGATGGATTTAATCAGATTTACCAGAAAACTATCAACTCAGTCTTGTTGGTGGCCCAGGATGTAACATTCAGCTGTGAAGAGGCATCAGATCTACAAACTGGATTCCCTTCTGCATTGTGTTAGATTATAGCCACACAAACTCCTTTTTACATTGGTCTGTACTAGCTAAGCTTTGTTTTTCCTATTTGTCTCTTTTCCTTTTTTTTTTGTAATTTTCTTTAAATGAGTGAAATCAGTGAAAACATGATCCTTTCACATATGTGATCCTGCACAGTTTCTATAAAACTAAAACCCTCTGTCCCAACACACTCTTGTAATAAAAACCAAGCTGTCGTTGTCGGCTAATATACGGTAGCAATAAATGTGTGATGTGTAAGGTGTCCCTTTTTAAAGACCTTGGACCGATTCCCTGTCCCGCTCAACATATATAATATGAAATGACATGAATTGCACATGTTGTGGTAAGCAGGAATTGATGCTTAAATGCTATTTTCATTATACTTGATAATACTGCTGTGTGCAGATTGACCTATAAAGTCTCTGCACTTTTAAAAGGCTTCTCTCAAACATGTAAATGAGCCAGGCGACATCCCCTATAAGGAATTGATTTTCAATGTATTTCTCCAATGGAGACAAGGTGATGCAAGTAGTCCTCTGTCTGTTGCTGTACAGACCAAAGCTTCAATTTATTCAGTGTAAAACCTGCAGGCTTATAGAATTATTTGCAATGTTTTCTTTCAGGCCTATAGAATATATTTCCAAAAAAAAAAAAGCAGTTCTGAGAGTTAGTGCAACTTTCATAAAGGCAGAAAAATCCCACACATACTGAAAAACCAAGCAACCCAGTGGGCAGATGTGTCAAAGGGTAATATAAATATTCTGCGCAGCCTCAAGTTAGAGATGTGCTTGTCTAGCATTACTTATAATACGTATATCTTGTCTAACACATTTTGTTCTTGGCTGCAGGATGCGGGCACACGACTAATGTGCCAGGCCATAATGCCTGATGCAGTATTTGTACAGAAGCCTTTGATAAACTGCTGGCTTGGTTTATTCTTTCTTCACTAAATTGTTCGTTTAGTTATAGTAGCACCATCTGGTTGCATTTCAATCTTTTTTTTTTTCAAGGGGAAATTCAAGAAGCTTCACTGGTCTTGAATTAGTGGTGGATGAGTTCTCACTACTTGTGCAATCTGCTTGATTAAGTAGGATTTTTATGTCTGAATAAAAATTCAGATACTGTGCAGTGGTGAAGTCCAAGCTTATAGATTAGGATAACCAATGATCATTTTTATTATTGATGAATGTACAGATTTTTTTTTTTAATTGTCAACTTTTGAATTGTTAAAAACAAGTGAAAATATGTCATCACCTTGCAGAATAAAATGAGTATAGGTGATATCTTTAAATATCTTCTTTCATCTCAGTAAAAGCCTAAAACTCAGGAACATGAGATTGAAGAAGTATTATTTTTTTGCTTGAGGAGAAGAAGAAGAAGAAGAAGTCCTAATAAATCACATATACATGCATACATATAGGAGAGCTGTAACATGCATGGGGAGGCAGCAAGTAAATGTTTCAGCTGTAAATGGGCAATGCAGAATATAGAAACCCTGCAGGAAGAATACGATCTAGTTAAGAGTTCATTGATTGAGTAGGTAGTTCAATCCTGATACCTCTCAAGTGTTAGTCTGCAGGTGTCTCTCAGAATTCTCGTCCATCCAGGTCATGGTGTTTCAAGTACCACTGAGTTAGGGCACTGGACTTGGTTGAAGAATAATTGAAGGTGTTTTGCCTCCATTTGCCTCAGCGTCCATTTGCTAACCAGTCAGCCACATTGTTTTTGTCACCTGATTTTGCAGCTGTGGGATTCACCTCATTGAGGACAACAGGCCTTTCTTTCTCAGTTAAAGATTTTGTCTGCAGACGTGATGTTGATCAAACAATGCTCAGAGAAAAAGTTCTCTGTGAAAGCAGAACAACTTGTTGGAACAGAGCTGAATAATACAATCAGTTGTGTGCATATTGTGTATGAATTCACTGCCAAATCACTGTAAAAATCATCTCAGGGCACTTTACACTGTAAGGTCAAGGCAAAAGATTGACCGATTATTGGTGCAGATTTTTGGCATTTTGACACTTATCAGCATCGGTCTTTTTTATTTATCCAACAGACGATAAGAGATCAATTTAAAACCGAGTTATTTTGGATCTGAGCCAGCCACTTCTCTGTCAGCAGCCACCACTTGTCTCCAGCATTGTCCCACCCACAGCACCATGTGATTGGTTACATGGCATAGGTAACAGCCAATCAGCATGAAATTGCTTTCAAAGCTAAGTTAAGGCAGCAGACTCTCCTGAAGTTGTAATGAAAATATCCCAGTCCTCTACAACTCACAAGTAACATTACTGTGATGCCCAATGATGTAACATAAACATAAGTGGCTGCTTGGCTCGCAGTCCCTCCGGACGTGTCTGTAAATCACTGTAAACAAGGTTGCTGATAATATTGAATTTTGGCCCCAAATATCTGTTATCCACCTCCTTGGATACCAATAATCGATATCTGTATCGGCCCTGAAAAAAACACAAAACAAAACAAAACAAAACATATTGGTCGATCTGTAGTCAAGTCTATAAACTTTTCGTATTGTATCGTATCGTATCGCATCGTATCGTATTGCATCGTATCATACCTTATCGCATCAGAACCTAATTATTCATGTAGAACAGGGGTAGCCAACTGCGGTCCTCGAGGTCCCCTATCCTGCATGTTTTAGATGTTTCCCTCTTCCAACACACCTGATTCAATTGTTCAGCTCATCATCAAGTTCTGCAGAAGCCTGATAACGATCCTGATAATTTGAATCAGGTGTGTTGGAAGAAGGAAACATCTAAAACATGCCGGATAGGGGCCCTCGAGGACCAGGGTTGGGGACCCCTGATGCAGAACATTGGTCTTTATGACTCTGGTTGAATGTTTGGAATCATCATCACCCTGCAGGATGAATCTGGGACAATCAGGTGCCTCCATCTTCAGAGTCTGAAGTTTAACACAGTGCTTCTCATTGCCCTGACTCAACATTCGTTTCTGAACTTCCATTTGCTAACCATTCAGCCAGAGGGGTTTAGGATGAGCATTGTTTTTGTCACCTGATTGAGCAGCAGTGTGAATTACCTCATGAATGACAGCAGGCTTTTCTCAGTTAAAGATGTTATCCGCAGACATGTGATGTTGGCTAAGCAATGCTCAGGGAAAAGCTCATATTGTGAAAGTAGAATTAAAGTCATCGTAAGGACAAGGCCATACAATGTTGTCAGTATTGTAACAAAAAATCCAACCAGGTTTAGGATCAGCTGAGCCAGCCCTAACAATAAACTTCATCAGTCATCTTCTAGACCTGCTTCTCCACACTTGGGTCGCAGGGGTCTGCTGGAGCTTATCCCAGCTGTCATCGGGCAGGAGGCGGGGTACACCCTGGACAGGTTGCCAGCCTATTGCAGGGCTAACACAGAGACAAACAACCACTCACACTCCCACTCACACCTATGGTCAATTTAGTTTGATCAATTCACCTAACAACCATGTCTTTGGACTGTGGGAGGAAGCTGGAGTACCCGGAGAAAACAGGGAGGACATGCACACTCCACACAGAACGGCCCGAACCGAGATTTGAACCCTGAACCTTCTTG
>OOFC01049909.1:9100-19490 GCA_900323345.1 Pseudochromis fuscus
AGCCAAAAAAAAAAAAAAAAAAACTCAACGAGGATTAACAGTACAGAGGAAAAATGGTGACAGTCAAAGTCAGTACAATAAAACTGAACACCTTGCTTTTATAGCCACTTCACCAATCTGATTTACACAGAAGTCAAATCTTCCTCTCAGCTTCGCTCTCAGCTGCCAGACAATGATGGGAGTAATTGTTCAGAGAGTTCATTTAGTTTCAGTGTGGTTGCAATAAGCTCTTTCAAAATTGGCAGTGTGTACTGTAATAGTGATGGATCACAACAGTCCAAAAAGTTTACCGTATTTTCCGGACTATTGAGCACATGTGGTCCACTCTGACCGGGTCTGATGTGACGAGGCTAAATGTATCGGCGGCACGGAGCTTGCTAGCTTGTAAAAAGCTAACGAGCTTTGTGCCGCTGATACATGAGCCACACCGGTGTTTATGCTGCAGGGTTCAAAGTGTCGGAAAAAAGTAGCAGCTTATAGTCCGGAAAATACGGTAAACACTAAATAGTTTTACAGTGAAGAATGTCTTGTTTTTTAAAGGGTGATCCATTACACACAGAGCCATGAAGCTGCTGTTTAAATTTCAGACATATAACTCCTTCAGTCAATAGGAAACACTTTTTAATGTTCTTTAAATACTGAGTAAAGATCGTTTCACTTCACTGTGCTCAACCTCTTGAAGATACGAGACACAAAACCCAAAGGCAGGTTGGTGTTCACTTATATTGCTGGAACCTATAGAGAAATACCTGACTATTGTTGAAAGTGAGATTTATCATGGTGTTTGATGTTTCCTCCACTGACTGTGTTTAAGCCCGGTGAGAGGCAGCAGCAGCAGCAGCAGCAGTCAAACATTTCTAAGCACAAAAAGCTATCATCAGTCAGGTTATGCTGCAGTGCTCGTACAAATGATAGGGAACAACATATCATTAGGATCTGTACTGGGGAAAAAAAAAAAAGCTATATCATCCCTTTGTATTGATATTTAACCTATCCTGATCCAGCCTGTGAGGGAGCGAGGGGGCAGGAGTGGGGTCACAGTGGAAATACAGTCAAGGTTAATGATAGACTGCAGGCAGCAAAATGCAACATCGCATTGTTTGTGTGTGTGAGTGAGTGAGTGTGCGCATGCATGCACAGTGCTGTAATGTGCTTATGTAACTGCATCAGCACTCATTCAGCTCCTTTCGCTCAGTCCCAACTTAACAGAGGCAGCAGGCAGCGTGCTTTGTTGTGAGTTCAGAGTCCTCCATATTTACTGATAAATATGATACAAACGCTCAACTCTTTAAATTGTAACAAAATGTCTATAAAATTTTAGTTTAGTTTCTAATAGTTTGTACAAAGTCCTGCAAGTATCCATTCAAATACCATATTTTCCAGACTATTGAGCACACCTGTCTATAAGCCGCTATTGAATTTATTCAAACAGTTTCATGTGGTCCACTCTGACCGGGTCTGATGTGACGAGGCTAAATGTATTGGCGGCACGGAGCTTGCTAGCTTGTAAAAAGCTAACGAGCTTCGTGCCGCCGATACTGAGCCACACCAGTGTTTAAGCTGCAGGGTTCAAAGCATTAGAAAAAAGTAGCAGTTTATAGTCCGGAAAATACGGTATTCACAATCTGTTAACAAATTAATTACTATGTCCCCTTCTGAAATTAATTCAGATTCTCAGATTACAAAATCAATCCGAAACATAATTGTTGCTTTGATCTGATAGTGAGCAGCAGCTAGGGGATTAGCAGCAGGCTAACAATAATCTTTCCTCAGTGTTCTCCTGCTTATATCATTTTGATGCTATATACATGACATGAATTCAGGATCTGCTATGTGCAAACACAAACACACTGATGCATGCAACAGTGTCTTTTGTAGGTTCAGAGGGCCTGACTCTTACATGTAAATTACCCCAAGGTAAATCATTTGAGTCCCAGGACACTACTTTAACCACAATTGCTCAAAGATAAGTAAAAAGAGGAACCTTTTGGGCATCTGTGGCTCCAGGCAGTCCTTCAACTCTGGTGTAGCAGAGGGAGTGGCTGAAGTGAATGTGGTGGTTGATGAATTCAATCTTGGCCGTTCACATCACTGGTCTCATTACTCAGTGCCAATCACGGTGATATATCTGTCACGGTTCTTTTCCTCTGTTCCTTGTTCGACTTGTGTTATCTGGGTCAGTAGGCGTGGTGTTTCCTCATCCCACAGGAACCAAGGGGCTGGCGTACCCTCATCAACCTCTGGCAGTATATCACCCTGGTCTGTTGTTTTATTTCTGCAGAGATGGGGTTTTATCCATATTGTGTATAGAGTGGACAAAGCTAACATCACATCACCTGTTGATTTGTGGACTTGCAATTTGAAGCCAGGAGGATATGAAGGGAGGAGTGAGGGGGCGGGTCTAACCCTTGAACCTGAGGACACTACCCAAAGTGTATGAGACTCCAGCTCAGTTGATCACACTAAACCCTACCATAAATATTCCACTTTTTGAAGCCTAATATCTATACAATTTTTTTTTCCGGTGTACCATCACATCACTAACAATAAGAGTTGCTTTTAGGTAATGACATCAGAATGACTTGTGGCAAAAATGTGTTGACTGAGAATTTCGTGATTGAAAATTATGATTTTTGAATTGAAGCTAATCAGAGTTTTTTTGGAGTCAGTGTCTAGTGGGTATATTAGATTGTTATGCACTGTTGCATTGGCCTTATTTTTGGTACCTGCTTCATCAATTTCTATAGACAAATTACAGTTCTGCAAAAGAAACAAATTATTACATTTTGGGCAAGATCAGAGGAGGTGATCCCTGAATCCCAGAAAATCCCTTTTTCCAATAATGAGCAAATGTTTCAAAAAGACACACCCAGTGAGATGCACCAAAAGACCAACACTGCAGCTGGAGGGAGAAAAGAAGCAGGAAGTGGGAGGTACAAACTGAAAACAGTTAAATGTTTTGTCTCTTTGGTATAAAAAAAAAAACCTTTTCGATATCTTAATGAGTTTTGTTGAAAATCTACACAAACTTGCAGGATGATACTGTCTACAATCTGAGGAGCAGGTTTGTGAATCCTGATGAACTCATCACTCTTGAGTCCAGGTCTGTGTAGAGTACACCTCACTTGTTCCTTGTTCACCTGGATTCACCTGCCTGCTCTCTCCTGATGACTCACTTAGCTGTTTGTTGGCACCACACTCCCAGTCCAGCCTGGATTCCTCGTGTCTCCGACTAAAATATCTTCTCTTGTCAACAAAGTTTAGTCGTTCTGCCTATTTTATATTTAAAAACTGTCTCACCTACTTACCTGTCTCAGAGTCTGTTTCTGGGCCATGAAGTACAAACAACATCTGGACAGAGGTTTTTCTAATGAGTAGTGTTTTTGTCTTAGAGTTTTAGAGCGATGAGAGTCAGATGAGATTGTTTGAAACACAAGTGATTAGAAGAAAACTGTGCATGCAATTATTAAATACAGTTTTCCCGCTGGACCAGAGTTTTCAGATTAGATCTGAGTTACAAATATTCACCACATTTGCCTTCAATTATGTAAATGAAGAAAACTTGGATGAGTTTTTTCAGATTTCGTGACAGTTTTTCACTCAAAGCCTCCCTGAACTGATAATCTTTATTATCCTAAAGATTCATGAAGTTCACAACAGCCTTGTCTCATTGTTCGTGGGACATGGGTCTTATTTTATTCACCTTTGTGCAACTTTTCATTAAAATCAATTTAGTCAAGCATCCATTCAAATGAACATGTCCTAGGATCCAGTCGTTACCTCTGACTGCCAGAAAAGTCTCAGAGGTCTTTTTGACGGCTGCTTCAATCATGACTGAGAGGCACTCGGCTCAGCACTGCGGGGCTGATCACTTAATCATTTTTAAAGCATCTGCTCGACTCCTCTGCTCCTTTGAAGAATAAAAAAAAATGGATAAATGTGCTGTGGTTAGGTGATATCAAAATGCTGTAAAAGCTGTCACTGAGATATGATAAATTCTTCAGACTTACATTTCTTTGAGGAACTATCACAGCCTTGTCTCCAATACCACTGAGACAGATGTAAGCAGTAACTCTGTTTTGAAGCTGTGAACAAAGCAGCCTCTTCCTGACAGGACTTTACCCGTCACTGTACACAGTTTGTCTGTGATATGCAGAAATCATTAGTTCAGGGGTGTCCTACATGAAGACCTCCACCTTTCCCCTTCCTTTTTTTTTTACTTTTATTTATAGTATTCATTTCTGTTACATGCAGGTTTTTAATTGCTCTCCCTAGCTCAAAATTAGTTGAGTTCATCTAAAGTTTTTAAGAAGAGAAACATTTGATTGTTGTGGCATGGCGTGCTGCTGGGGGTCCAAGCCTTGGGAGGCTACCTGTTAGGGTCTTTGCTTTGGTCTTGACATGCGCAAAATGTAACAAAATAACCAATAATTACCAACTTTTAGGAGCTAAAACCATGTGAAGACAGATAATTTTTTGAAACTTGCTTAAAATATAATAACTTCAGTACCTCCTGCCCTAACCTTTCAACCAACATAATTTTATTACCTGATAGCAACAACAACAATAATAGTAATGATAATAATAATAAAGAAAATATTTCCTACATTGTGGAATCACAAGAAAATAACCAGTGAATATTTATTATCGGGAAGCTTAATCTGAAGTGATGTGGCATATTTTCCTCAACTTCACACTTTTTTTGTACAATCCATGTTTTACCTATGTGACAGGGACAAGTAGTTTTTGTGTTTTTCAGACTCTGGCATTATACAGCTTTGAAGATGAGAACATTTACACTATAACTTCAGGTGCTGAGGCTTTTCTCCTACAACAGTGGTCCCCAACCTTTTTTGCACCACGGTTTGATGTCGGCATTATTTTCATGGACCGACCTTCAAGGTGTGGCAGATAAATACAGCGAAAATAAAATAACACGACCGGAATAAAAAAAAATAAAATTCCCCTTTGCAAAGAAGCTCTCTTTGGTTTCTTTTACTCATTTTCAGTAGTTTGCGGACTTATTTGTTTGGCTAATGTATCTGATCACGTGACCGAGACAACTGTATTGACATGTCAAGAGACAGACGAAAGTTAAGTCGGAGAGAATCTGGTCGTTTTTAAAAATAAAACGTCTTTCAGACTAAAATGATCAATGCAACTGAATTTTTATAAATCATTAATTCTTTCTGCGTGGCCCGGTATCAAATGTCTCATGGACCGGTACCGGGCCCCGGTCCGGTGGTTGGGGACCACTGTCCTACAACACTTGCCTAAATTCAAAGAGCAGTATGACAGGCATGACCCAAAAGAGAAGCCTTTCTTCATAACTTATCCATATCCTGTATTTTAGAGGAGATTTTTTTTGCCTTTGTTGTCAAAGTTCCTTGAACAAACACTTTCTCATTAATGATATAATTGTGCATTATATTCTTGGACTGTAATCCAACTTCCTATCTCATCCTAACACCTGTTTCTGTTTCTCAATCAGCAGCATGATGGATTAACTATGACGAACCATCAAGATTGCTAATTATCAGCTATTGCAATTGAAACAAAAAGTGATGCATTTTCTGTGCAAGTATTGAAAGGACACAGCTTAGTGTTTCCACAAATGCACGATAAATCATAGTTTATCATCCATTTGGATTTTCAAGATAATTTTTCGCAGAAATGAGTTGGCTACACTTTCAACAAGTGCATGATGATCACTATAGACCCAAATTTCATGCAGGCAGAGTCATTTTCATGCACTGCTGCATGGTTTCTGCAAAAGACGCCCAGGGCATAGGAATAAATCCAAAGAGCCAGCTTCAGTGCCTCCGGTTTTTCTATTTCTCAGTGGAAGTGAAAAGGATCAACTCAACATCTAGATCGGAGAGCGTGACGGAGAGGCTGAGGAAATCATCTGATGGGACAGATCAGAGTGTGGATCTGTCTCTGCTTAATTTCAGTGCCACAGGACACACAGCGAATATGTTTCCACAAAACAAAACAATGACCCCATGTGGCCAAATCCTGTGTGTAATCGAGCTATTTAAATGTAAAGCACTGATTTTAAATACATATACTTTCCACAGACAAATCCATAAAATGAACCATTATTTGATGGGCTGTTACAAAATAGTGGAGTATTTCTATTTCAAGTTCCCTGACACTTGCCAGGTCCAACAAAATCTTACTGGAATCACCATCACAGTTCATAAGCAGTTTTATCAACGATAATTTGTAAGAAGAAATGGTAAATGGAGTAAATTTATATAGCGCTTTCATGACCTTAGCTAGGTCTCAAAGTGCTTCACAAGGCAACTCATTCACCCATTCATACACACACACACACACACACACACACACTCCAGCACTAATGGCTACTGAGCTGCCATGCAAGGCTCTAGCCACCATTGGGAGCAACTCAGGGTTCAGTGTCATGCCCAAAGACACTTCGACATGTGGACAGGAGGATCCAGGGATCGAACGAGGATCCAGGGATCGAACCTGACAATTCACAGGCGACCCACTCTACCACCTGAGCCACAGCCTGAGCCACTAACCAGGACAAAAACAATCAAGATCCAAAACTGTTGGTGCTTTGACTTCTCATCATGAATTTCATCATATTGCCAGAAGAAATGGTTGAGTGTGAGCGGCACTGCTATTGCACTGCATAAGACTAAGTGACTAATGATGTGCTGCTACATAAAGAGTTGTAGCACTCACAACATGCAGCGTTAAAAGGATGTGAATAAATCTTCAGTTCTCTAAAGACAAAGAGAAATGGCAGCTGCCCAGTAACTTTTTCTTTATTATTCAAATTATAAACTGAACCTCTTAAAAAGACAAAGACAGAATATGGCTGCTGGAAAACTGAGAGCAGAAGGAAGCACTCACTCTGTCTCAGTTAACTCAATAGTAAAGTTTTACTCCAGTGTTATGATACTATGTTTTATTCATAAACACATTCTTGTGCCTCCCTCTGCCGTGTTTAGGTTATACCCTCACTCTGAGTTTGCCATGCATGCAAACCCAGGTTACTTTTCAGTTTCTCATTATCATACTGTCGTAATGCTAATGTATGGTCTTTTAAGTCACATCAGCTCGCTTTTTTTCTCTCTAAGTCCTCAACAACCTTATTTTTTATGCAATATTTTATTGCACTGTCACTGAAAATAATACTGTGTGTAAGAGTGAGTGTGTATTTTTCCTCTATGTATATTGGTTTATTTTCTTTAACAATTCATAACTATGAAACTTCACCTCTTTTAGGAAAAGTCCTCTCACATTGGCTGGAATTTAAAGTTTCAGCCTCAAGCATTTCACTTGAAACACCAATAACATCCAAGCTAAGCCGTGAAGTGAAGGCACAAACAATAAACTAATACAATTTTTAAAGCCACATATGGCTATGTACTGTTCAATTCTTGCATTAAAAAAATATAATATTATTTTAACTTGGATATAATGTTTGTGAAAGCAGAGACAGCACATTGCGTAAACATGCTGCTGTTTCATAAGCCTGATCACCACCTGTTTTCTTCAGAGGCTCTGACTCTGCACAATCTTTCTGCTGATATCACTTTCAGTTCAGTTTCTCTCTGCTATCAATTTTGCATTAGTCAGCAAGGACCGGTGCCCCCCACTGTGTACTTGACGAACAAAGACAGACGGTGAGTCAACATGCCAGACTTCAGAAAATCAAACAAAGGAAGCAAAAACGGGAAAACTTTGTAGAACAAGCAAAATACAGAAGGAAGTATTTGATAGTGTAATTTACCAACATGGAACTGTGTTAGGATTCACCTTCGAGGTTACTGCCAGGTTCTGATCTAAACATTAAATATCAGTTTTAAACACTGAGCAATGCCCTCTGTAGCAATACATGGATACAAGTATATGACAGGAGTTGACGATGAATCAATAGAGAATAATCAGACGATTGTTCAGATTCTTCAGTGGTGAAGTGTCCTTTGGAAAGACACTGAAACCTAAGTTGCCTGATAATGTTGTAGTCAAGACCGCACCAACCGAGACCAGAGAGTATCGAGACCATGACAAGACCATGACATTGGGAGGTTGAGACCAAGACAAGACCAAGATTATATCAAAGAAAAATCACAATAATACTTTATATCAAACAAATCTGATGAACCACACTGATTCAGTGTTATTGACTTTGAGCTAGCAAGCACAGCGTTAGCTTTCTGGCTCATTGCTGCGGCAAACGATCGACTTTCTGCATCCAAAGCACTGACATGGAGGACGCTGTAGACTAGAAATACGTCCCGTTGGTCGCATCTAAAGTTCAGCCCATTTACTGGTGTAGTGAACAACGTTTCCATTGCATAAGAGCCTCCCAAGTAACGCCTGGGGGCTCGACTGATACCTTGATCAAAAATCCAGAGTCCGACTCGTCCAAGACCGAGACAAGACCGAGTAAAAATGCCTTCGATTCCGAGACCCTTAAAAAGTGGTCTCGAGACCAAGACCAATCTTAGGTACTACAGCACTACCTGATACTGGACTATGCTACATTGTAACAAAAAGAATTTCACTGCACGTATGGCTGTATGTGACAAAATAAAACAATTTAGATTTCAGTTCCTGTTTTTTTGGAGGGGGCGGGGGCACATATGAACTGTTTTGGTTCGCTCTCACCACTCCCATCACAGTTGGTATGACCACAGCAGGAAGTAGTTTTCAGCTATAAAGCTCAGAGTTGGTGAAGATCAGAGACTGTATTGAAAAGTAAAGCCACTGTAGAAGTGCCCAAAAAAAACATAACCACAACATGCTGGCTACAAATAAGTCTGGCCACAACAGATTTGTATTAAAAACTTCAACTACTCTCATGATGTACTCAGTCAATAGGTTTCTTTTACCTTTCCACTGTTGAAGTAGTTCAGTTGGGAGAGTGTTAGACTGAAGATCTAAGCATCCCTGGGTTGATCCTGGGTTTTGGCAGCAGCATGAAAACCTGATGTCCACAGCTAATGTTGCTTCTTTGTACGGGTGTCCCGGTGGTCCATTTGAAAATAATTTCTTAAGGCTTCAAAGAGAGGTATGATTGGGGCTGTGGTTAGTTTGATTGACAGGCCTGGTCTCAGATGCTCCATTAGACCTGCCTCCTTGCTCTCCCAGCTCCAAGTAAACAAGATGTTGACAGCTAAATGACAAAGTCTTGGCTCCAATATATTCATCCACAAATTATTGAGTGATACCACTGTGGCTACAATTATTTTTTATGTACAGTCTATGGTGAAAACCATTAATTTTCTAGAAGAAAATTTAATATCACACTTACTTTTATCAGGATACTGAAAGTCTGCTGGAATACATGATGTGAGAGGAAACTTTTTACGGTTCCAGTTTGGAGACTTTACTTTTCATCACCATCATCCTTAAGTTAAATCTTGCCAGTCAAAGGTTGTCCTCTTCCTAGCTATCCCTACATGTGACTGACCTTCTGCTGTGTCTCTTTTTCCATTCATAAACTGGCGTGGTTTCCCTTCCTCCACGCTGCTCACTCGTGGTGACACTCGCTGCCACCTCCATTACACCTTCCACCAAAGGACTCAGGACTGCGAGACGGCCTCCTGCTGAGTGCTCTGTCAGGACGTCAAGATTTCAAGCTCTCATATTCATGTGTGGTGAAGTGCCATCGAGCTGAATTAAATATGAGGCCTGTCTCACTGTGAACTAATTGATGTAGTTCAACATATCTTGTGCCTGCATTCAAAGCTATATGGCTGACCATCATTAACGCAAGAATGTTACTTTGATAAATCCATAGAAGGAATGAAGTAAAAGTTCTGTCATGTTTGACTGTCAAGGAGCTTGGTAAGGTGGGCTGTAGGGTGGACAGTCCACTGCTATGATTAGTGGCAGGGCAGTGGCACTAGCAGTGATGCAACTCATGGAGGTAAAGCCACCATTATATCTGATGCAAAGATGAACATATTTCTTTCACTGGACTTGATGAGTCCCTCTGATCACCTAATCCCACGCCACTAATCAACCCATGCAGTATTTTTACCCTTAACTCACCAGTACTCAGATTGTCTTTGTGCATGGTGCAATAGCTTCCCTTGGTCCAGTCCGCCTCTTATGGCACATTTACACTGGTACCTACTCGCTTCGCTTCACTTTGGTTTTGGTGCATTTACACTGGTAAAAAAGTACCTGGAACTTGGTACCTGGTACAACTTTTCGTACCTCCTCTCCTGCGGTTCCAAAAAAAGTACCTGGTCAGTTCAGAGCAGGTACTAAAATCTTATTGGTCGGAATCGTCACTGCGTCGTTGCGTCATCACTGCGCGGCACGTAATCTGTCCCCGCAAACACGCAGGCATTTTTAAATCTTCGGCAAACTGTGCAGACGTGTTTGAAATAGCAAC
>OOFC01049910.1:0-31433 GCA_900323345.1 Pseudochromis fuscus
AAATACCGGCCGGGAAAAAGTCATCTGTACTTGTAGTTCCCCATAGGAACCGGTGGGGGCAGTATCGCTCCCACTGTTTACGGTATTGACAGAAAGGGACAGGAAGAAGAAGATGCGAAAGCACGACAGCGACAGGCAGCCGAACCAACCAATAAAGAGGGAAGATGCAAAACAGCACGGCTTTCGGATTTTTCCGTTTTTTTTAAGAAGGCTAAATAGCACGTTGACCCTCTCCATGGGAAATGTGAGTACACAAAAACCAAGACAGACAGTTGACCGACACAAAGTAGTCTTCACTGAAGCACTTCCTGTTTAAAATACTACATTAACAGGAAGCATGTTAGTCGGGGATTCTGCTAGCACTTAAGCTAACCCGTCGCCCAGCTTGCGACAAACCACACTCGTGCAAATTTTTATTGTTTGACAGCGCTATTTATTACTGCACCTTAACAGGCATTAGTTATCCATTTAGTCGATTAGTCGATGGAAAAATCTATAGATTATTCGATTACTAAAATAATCGTTAAATGCAGCCCTACACCAGGAAGGCAGCAACTACCTTTTACTTTTCTCACTTATCACAGTAGTGCTGGCCTGGTCTCCACCGGTCTTGATCAAAAAAACCCGAGACCACCCTGTTTGAGACCGAGACAAGACCAAGTAAAAATGCCTTTGATTCCAAGAGGAGACCAAGACCCTTAAAAAGTGGTTTCAAGACTGGTCTCGAGACCAAGACCGATCTTGAGTACTACAACCCTACCTTTAACCATCTCGTCCTGGCCGAAGCAGCACGGACGAGCCGAGATTAAACAGGCTTTAAACCACTCTGAAAGCCTTTGATGATGCAGTATTTCCGCTACATGTAGGCTAATGTGACACTCGTTTGAATAGCTTGCACTCAAATAACTCTCTGGTTAGCATTTAGCATTTAAAGCCAGATTAATGTTTTCACACTGAAATCAGGAGACATCTGGCTCCTTCTGTTTGCCAGACAGTGCACACAGAAAAAAAAAAAAAAACTTGTTGTAGTGTAACTCCCCTGGACAAAAAATTACAAGATACTAAACAGTGTTGATAACATTACAGCTGCATGCATTTATTTCACTCTTTGATCTATAATGACATTAAGGTTGGCTGCGATTGGATTTGGTCTCAATATGGGCCCCATTTTTAAAAAACTGCTTCCCAGCTATCTATAAATGAATTCTTAAAATGCATATTAGCCATGAGCCAATTGACTCTTGACAGAATATTCCAATTTGTGGGTAAAAGTTATGTAGCGTTGGCTATTTTCTATGAGCCAAATGACTTTAGCCAACCAATGAGCACCTGATTGAACGCTTTTTCTAGATGTAATTTTCCAGAGTCGATCTTCCATCACTTCGCTGCTCCATTTTTACGACTCAATCTGAAACTTCATTTAATTTTACAACTGTAATTTTTAGTTTGGGCTGCATGTTACTCTCAGCTAAAGGTCAGGGATGCTATTTCATTTAGATTTCCTCCTCTTTTTTTTTCAAATGGCTGGATGGCCTTGAACACAAAATTTTCAGCTGGATATCCTTTGAATTTCATTATTATTTACTCTGCTTTACCGGATGATGCGAGGCAAACAAAATGTGATGTGTCATTATCACAGCCAGCAGACCTTTTCAAAACAACACTTGCAGATAAAATAATTGCTTAATTAGCAAGTAAGAGGCGAACCTGATGGCTCGGTTTGCCCCTCTGGGAATATGACAACACTTTGAAATGTCAACAGATGTATGGACTATAAAGTGAATGTAAAAAGTCACAGAAATATCAGCACCTGCGTGTGTAATTGTTGAGATTGCTAAACAATACTGTGATGAAGTCCATCTAACCCTTTCCACTGTTTTACCAAGACGATGAGTGTGTATAAGCCACGGAGCTGAGCAGATATGCGCGGGTTTGCCTTTCCTTTTGTGTGTGTTTGATAGAACCACTCAGGTGTTCTCCCCCAGGCCTCCCAGATATCATCAGTCATTATCCTCGTCATTCATCAAACACTGCAGGTGCACGTGAGCGTGTACGCCTCACCGGTGTCCCACTCCACACCAGCCGCCCCACCGAACCCCTCCCCTCATGTCTACCTACCCCTTTTTCTGCTGCTCGTTCGCTCGCTTCCCCCGTGGGGCCTTTCCAAACGAAGCTCCCGGGAGGCCGGGGGAGATGTAAATTTGTACATTCTGGAGAATCATGCTGATGTAGTGAAGCCAAAAAGAAAAAGGCAAAGTTATAAATAAGAAAGGGAGAAGAACCACAGATGATATTTCAATTCGTGACTTCGTGCCGCATCCGCCGCCCAACAGAATTAACCAGTGTGATCTTTTTTTTTTGGGTCTAAATTTGTTAACATCCTGTCTGTTCAGGGAAACAACAACCACCTCAGTTACATGTTTAGCTTCATGTTGTTGTTGTGGCCTAGATGGAAATCAGATGTTGGTGTTTTGAGGAGAAATAATTTAGGTATCAGCATAGCATCTATATTTTTATTCATATTGCTACTTAAACTATTCTGTAATGCTAACAAATGGTATTAGGCAGCTATATTTGATGGATGATGAGGAAATATACCACATATGATTTTTATAAGTTAACTTTTAATAATAATGTAGCCGACTTAACCCTAGTTTATTCAGGGAAGGGTCCTGAATTCTTTAAATCATTTATTTTCATTCAGAATTACCAATTAAAAAAAACCAATATAATGATTTTTCCAGTGCTAACCTACACTTTCAACTTGTCTTGGATTTCCTTATTATATAACAATGAAACTCATCACACTTTAAGGAATCAGACATTATTATTGCCTTTTCTTCACAAAGAAAGAAATGCAACAATATTCAAACAAATGTCACACAAATATTGACAAAAACAAAACGCTGAATGCCTGATGGGATACTGGAGAGTGGTGAGGCCCAACACTTTAGTCCGCTTCGGTCAAATTAGCCAAATAAAATTAATAAAAAGTTACCTTCTTGCAATGTAATCGCTCCATGAACAGAGGTCACAGGCATGTGCTCCCGTGGTCCATGGTCCGGTCCGTGATCTCTGTAGCTCCAACCTGTTGTCCAGTCCTGGCGACACGTGGCACTCCACCTCGGAGCAGTCAGTACTCCTCCATGCTTTCCTCGCCGGAAACCACGAATTGCAGCCGCCACCGCTGTGTTAGCAAGGTCGCGGCTAAAGTCCGCCCTCTGAGCTAATGGAGGCTATCGGCTGGGCTAGCCGGGCTTTCATATACACTTGAGCTACAAGCACGTCTCAACACTGGTATGACGCACTGGGCGTAAAAAATACATTAAGCTGCTCAAAAAACGGATGCAGAATAAGTATAAGACTTACGAGCATAAAGTCTAAACTTAGCCACAAACACGAGCATACATACATCTTCCTCCGGACTTTTTTTTCTCTCTCTCTCTTGCACATGTCAACTACACACTTTTCAAAATAAAATGTCAAAGTTACAGCACTATCTCTGCATCTTTACTACTTTTTAACGATCAATTAAATAGTTCTCTTTAACCAAATGTATGACATTTTAATCCATTCACATTTTGATTATTACCACATGAACTATTTAACAATTTAATGTGCACAATTAAATGATTTTTTTTCTTTTTATCTTTAACAAACTCACTTTTATTTCAACAACATAAACCCACAATGTTTTTGTGATTTTAATGTGATTTTAAGTAATACAACCTAGGGCTCTACAAAACACATGCTCAGAAGATTATTTACCAACTAAAAGAAGAATAACCAGTGGTAAGTTAGTTTCTTGTGATTGCCATTTTGGGTTTTATAACCGCTCTTATTTCAGCATTTAACTTCAACCCATGCATTAAACCAAACCATAAAACCCAGTGAGCCGTATTTACATGGAAGTCTGTGTTTGCGGAAGTTACTAATTGAACCAAGTGAATCGACTGTAGACGCCAGAGAACAAAGTAAAGTCCCCTCTGTAATTGCATAATTATGTGGATATTAGGCCTCAAAGAGATTTGGGGCGTGGCTGATTTGATTGACGAGTCTGGTCTCATAGATTTCTGCAGATGCTCCCGCCCCTTTTCCCCAGCTCCGCCCTCTTATCCAAACACTTCTGTCTCCATAAAAACAAGATGACGACAGCCAAATGCCAAACTCGTAGCTTCAAAACTCGAGCTCATGAAAACTAACGGATGATGCCGCTCCATCCAGTCTGTGTGTGATCTAAAAACACGGAGCACAATGTTGCACAGCAGCCCAATCATGCACCATTCTGCAGCCATGTTTACATTTCTTGTTGTTATGCAGCCTTTGTTACCGGTCATCCTCCATCCTCTCCAAAGTCTCGTCCCCCAGACGGACTTGGCTCCGCCCCAGCTCCGCCGCGGCCTGGTGGCTGATTGAAAAGCTTTAATTGGGGCTTCGGATGATACGAGCCAAAGACATGTGCCGCCGCTCTGCGCCTCCTCTGCTCTCCCATCCACCAACACTTCCTCTCGCCTCCAAACTTTCGCTGCCAGGGCCACAATGGTAGGACGGCAGAGACTGTTTTTCTCGAGGTTTTGGCGCGGCGAACTGGTAAACACCAGCCTGCAACGGGGGGAGCCATTGGTGCAGGCACCAACTGTGATGATTTTAAAGTGGGCGCAGTGCATTAGAGTTAGCAGCCTTCTCAATCACCCCCAAAATGAGTTTCCTAAACCTGATATTATGTTGCGCATCTGTTGTCGCTGACTTTTTTTCCCCCTCTCTAGTCTGAAGTGGTGTTTGTGTTGTTAATGGGACACTTCCATTCACCCCTCTTTAAATGTTTAATATGACATCTGCGTTCCTTCAATGTGATTTTTATTTATTTCTTTATTTATTCCCTTTATTTTTTACATGGAGCCAATCACATATGCCATTAACATTAAATGAATACATCTCGACTCCTTTTTCCAAACGCCCAGATGGTGACCAATGGAATTGTTCCTCCAAAACAAATTAAGGATGAGAGCAAACGTACAGATGGAGGGTAGAAATTAATTTCTTGCAAATTACATTTCATATGTAGATTGCCGTCACATTAATGGTCTGGTTAATGCCTCTGCAAACGGGGGAATAAGAGGAGAAGAGCCCGGGAGGGAGCGGCAGAGAGGAAATGAGAGAGAGGGAGACAGAGGAAATGAAATGAATGAGAGAGGCAGAGGATGAGTGTGAAGAGAAGAAAAGGGAGAAGAGACAATGAGCTGAATACTGGAGGGACACTGAGCTATTGTGCATTGATATGAACTCCACACAGGCGATCACAACCTCATCCAGGTGACTTTACGGGAACCTGGAACTCGACACCGTCTCCTGCTTGGCACCGTGCGCCCGACATCGTCCAATTTTTAGCCTCTTAAATCACAGATGCAATGCACCGAGTGTGTGAGGGGCTGAGATCTGCCGTGAGGTAATGGTGCCAGGCAAAGGGAGAGGAGAAAGGGTGGAGGGGAGGAAGTGGAGAGTGTGTGAAGTCAAGGAAAGCGTGCTGACAGAGATACTGTAGCATGGGGAGCACTTTTACTCTTTCTGTCAGTGTGTCGACCAGCTCACACAGGCACAGGAGTCGGGAACATTTCACCTCAGGTGCAGTCCCACGTTCACTGTGCTGGCCGTGGAAAACTCCCCGACACTGTCAGACTGTTGTATAATTACACTTTCTTCACGGGGACGCTGTCAAGATGCATAATAGTGACATAAAAGTGCATGATAGAGCGAGATATACAGCACTCCTGTGAGATGCTGATGGTGAATGCAATGTTAAGCTTACTTAGCAGGCACTTTCTTAAATATGAAATGACCTATTCTGTGTGTGTGTGGGTGTGTGCATTTAAAAAAAGTGGGTTAGAGAAATGTTTTTTTGGAAATGTTGCTAATTATGTCTTTGCAGGTATTTCATTTAGATGTAGCTGTTTTTCATTTATGAAATAACAAAAATAGAAATTTGTAAATGTCAGAGTATTTTACATCAGACATTAAAATTCAGTTTATGTTTCTAATTTTATGTTTTGTGTGTGTTTTTTTTAATTACCGTATTTTTCAGACTATAAGGTGCACTTAAAATGCTTTAATTATTTGAAAAATCAACAGTGCACCTTATAATCCGGTGCACCTTATGTATTAATTCTGGTTGTGTTTACTGAGCTTGAACCGATGTTATGGTGGTGCATGGCGCTCAAAAATCTGTCAAAATGTTTTAGTACGACTTTGGGAAACTACGAAGCCGCACCGCTTGATGGATTGTCGGAGCATTACGGCTACCATATCAGGAACCGAGTGGAGTAATACGTATACTCCGCAATACTGACACGCAATACTGTGGTGTGTATAAGGACCCCAAAATGGCACCTGTTAAGACACAGTCACTTCATGCGCCCTATAATCCGGTGCACCTTATGTATGAAAATAGACCCGTTCATTCTCATTCATTGATATTGCGGCTTATAATACAGTGCACCTTATGGTACGAAAAATACGGTAATTAGTTTTATGGTGTAGTTTTCTAAGCATACATCCAAGAAGCTGCATTAAAATAGATCTGAATATATACAATTCAGATTTTGTAAGCATGAAATGAAGGAATCTGATCATTTACCAATTTTTGTCTTTAACATGTATTGATTTATTGGTTTATTTATATATTCAGTGTATGTTTGGGAAATGCTCGAATCCCCTCAGGATTATGTTTTCAGATTTTTTTTTTCTTCCCAAGCACTGGGGCACTCCTGGCTCTGAAAGTAAAAATAACATTTATTTTCTTCATTGACAGAGTAAGATGATTCACAATAGGAGCACTTTGTTACTCAGCTTGACATGAAACAGTCTCAGTTTCTTTTCAAAAGATGAACAAATGTGTCGGAAATTCTTTGAGGAAACAGCTGAAGCTTTTGTATGTATAAAAAGAAAAATAAAATGAAAAATTTAACTCACGAGGCTCTTTAACGCTAATCGCAGAGCTTAAAATGACTTGCATAAAAACTTATGTTTGTCTCTGCGAAAGCAAACAAAAAAATCACACTGGTGAGAAAAACAATGGGTCTCGTAATTCAGTTGCGGATTTGGGGTCGGATTTGGATGAACTTGACGACTATGGCCCCATGTTTGCTCACAGCAAAGCTTTTTGAATCCTGAACAGCAGCCATGGCTCCTGAGCATTTTAGTATTTACAACCATCTGCCATATGAAATGAAGGAACAACGCAAGATTAGTCATAAATAAAGTTTAAATACTTAAAAATTGATATCACATGAAGAGCTGTCAGATATACTGATCTTGTATTTTTCATGTATTCATAGGGTATAACATGCCTTCATTAGCAGGCCATAGAAGGAATATATAGATACTGCTATGAGTATTTCTTTATAGTTGAAGTGGCTAGCGCTCCTTTGTTTAGAAAGAGATGTATTCCCTCTAGTTCTTAATCTCAGTCTACCAAATGAGCCCCATTATTATACAGACGGATGGAAATGAGCTAATTATTTCCCCCAACTAATGGCCTCACACCACGCCATGTTAGCAAATGAGTGAGAAAAAGAGCATCTGAAGTCTTCTGAGCACAACACTGAATACACATTTGTAATATGTGAATGTAGGTTATGATGACCACAGTGCACTTCTGATTCATGGCTGATTTATATCTTCATATGTATTTGCCAGAGTGGTTAAAAAAAAGGCTTTATGTGGACTAACGAGCTGGGGGTCTGTGGTGACCGGTGTGGCCAACCATCTGACCTGGTTATAACAATTTAAAACAATTAGTAATACACATATTAGTCATGTCCCAATGTGTAGAACCACCGTAGACCGGGTATAGAAACAACCGGGTCTCCAAAACTAGCCCAATGTCTCAAATGAGACCAATCCTAAACTCAAGGGACATACACATGGGGCAGTGTCCTCGGGTTCAAGTGTCAGACTCGCCTGCTGACACCCCCTACATATCCTAATATGGTCACTTCTGGCTCCAAAAAAAACAACATGGCGACGTTCAGCTTTGTCCATTTTACAGTGTGTGGGGACTACAAAAGCTATATCAGGTCCAACATGTAGAGCAGGTCGTCTACGAATCGTAAGATCATGGGTTCGATCCCCAGCTCCTCCTGTCTTCATGTTGAAGTGTCCTTGAGCAAGACACTGAATCCTAAGTTTCCCCCAATGGTGGCTAGTACCTTGCATGGCACTAAATAAATGTACTCTGATTACTCCTATCAGTCAATCAATAGAAATGTACATTTCCTGCAGCTCTTATAAAAAAACAGAATATAACTAACTCATAAATATACACTGATTGTCCATATTTAAAAAGCAGTTTGCAGTTTTCGTTTTACATGAAATATTATAGCCTATACATTTTTTTAAATTTAAAAATGTAAATAAAAAAACAAATCTAATATAAATTACTGAATTTTACATAAAAGGGAATTTACATGCCAAGTGAGGAAGAAAATAATATTTAAAAAAAACACTAACTGTGAATTGCTGTAAAGTAGGCTATTACTTAAGTAGTAGTAGTAGCCATAAAACTTTTTTTAGTGGAAAGTGGAAGTGGAAAACAAAATGCATCCAAATATATAAAATCTATATTTAAAATTAGTTTGTATACTTATTCTATGTGTCGATTTCTTGGTATCTGAGTCAGCACACTGTACAAACTACGTATAAACGCTGTGGCAATAGTCCATGATCTTAGTTAAACATGTACGTCCGTGCACTTACAGTATTTAATTGTCACATCTGATGTCAGCTAAAATTGTGACCTATCAACTTTAATACCAGCCTGCCTACACTCTCAATACAGAATCGGGCTCCAATGTGTATGACTCAGTGTTACAGCTGATCGAATAAAGAAAAACATAAACCACACATCTTTGTAAAGTATTATTTTTCTTCTGAGTTTTACTTAGTGTCTCACTCCATCATCCAGTCCTATTAAGGGTTTTTAGCAGCGCTTTTCCAAGACCACATGCTGTACAAGAGCTAGAGTGCTGTGCAATTATCAACCTCTCTAATGGTGTCCCCTCTCACGTATGGCCTCAAAAGGCTATTTCCTGTTAGTGGTCATAGCCGAGATGGGAAAAAAAAAAAGAAAGAAAAAAAAAAAAACAACAGAGCAGGCCTACTTCAGTTGAGAGCAACACATAGAAATGGAGATAAAACCACAGGAACTCACCGGTGGATTAGAAGAAGCAATTTTCTGCACCTCTTTCAGAAATTTTTATCAACAAAAGAACAAACTGAACAAAGTGCGCTTCGTTCCGCGACAAAATGCCCACCACCTGAGCAAAAGAAAACAGCCCTTCAGAAATGGATGGATAAAAGCCAGATAAAAACCGAACAAAAGCAGAACAAAAAGCAACTGCGGAAATGTAATATTTACTACCGTGTGTTGTCACATCTGATGGATGTTGGACAAAGACAACATAATCCATAATACAGTATGTCTCTGAATGGCTTCCTTGATTTTGATTGCTTTGGAGGTGATTTCATCTTTTCATATTAAATATTAATCATATCACATCAGAATCCATGACTAATTAAGCCCAGAAGGAAACTGGAACACTTTGGATTTTCCTGTAATTATTATTTATTAGGTGCGGATGCAGTGTGCGAATGAGGGAGTTGAAGTTCCTCGAGTATAAACATCTTGTCACTAGCATGTGATTGGCTTGATGAGAGGAGGACAAAGTGGGCGGGGCTTGGTGAGGATGTTAAAAAAAGAGGATACCACCAAGGTGCCTATCAATTAATAACATGGCACCAGGGTGAAGGTCATACTGACACTTTGAAGATCTTTCGTCGGTGTGATAGATATCCTGCAACAAAGTACATGCACTGCACATACTTTGAAAATTTGAAAGTTTGCCCCAGAGGTGGAGCTGGACCAAAGGTCACAAAGGTCTCCAGAATCAACAGTTAGCTCGCCCTTTTCACACAGCAAATGTTAAATCAGAATGAGTTCTGGGTCAGGAGATGACAGTAAAAAGTTTGGTCTGATACCGCTTGAGTAAAGGTCTTAGGGTCATCAAAATCAATAAGCTTCTTCCTCTATGTACAGGGAATGTGAGGCGGACAGACAGAGGTGACTGTGAACCATCAGTGGAGGTAAATAATGCATCGATAAAAAAAACAACTCCATTGTTTGCCCCCTGGCTATAATTTTAATCAAAATGCATATTAACTTCTGGGCATTGATGTTAGATATCATGTTGTTCGCCTCAGTCTTTCAGCTGATCTGGATGCAGGGATTTTATTTTTTTATTTTTTCCACTTTCAGTTCATACTCTGCTTTAGCTGGTGCTACTAATAGAGACTCATGGGGGCAGGCACTCGAAAGCATTTAACCTACGCCAAGGTGTAATTCATGACTGTTTGAGTCACTGAATTGTCTGACATTGTAGGAACTATAATCCTGTTATTGTACAAGATGGGAGAGTTTTCTGATGTTTTTTTTCCAAGATCTGGTGAAATCATCAAAACCTCCTTGGTAGATCCAGTCAACATGGAGGTACATTAATAATCAGTGACAGCACTGCATTGCCACTTGTCGACTGGGTGAGCACACCATGATTTTTCTAAAACTTTTATGTAGCCAAGGAAATTCCTGCCGTCATTTGTCAGGTTGCAGTTTTTTTTACGTCTTTCAAATGAGGGTTAGGTCCAATCCCAATTCTGATATCTACCCCTAAACCTCGACTCTACCCCTTGACATGGACTTGCAAGGAGTAGGGATTGAAATACCCCCCTATGAAATTTTGACAACCCTTCGAGACCCGTTTCGTCATCAGGGATCGTCGATGGCGCTATACAGATACAGTACAACAGGACACGTGAATGTTACGTTAAAACGATGTTAACGTGAATAGCCTAAACAGACACACGCACGTTTTTTGCTACATTTGTCACAAAAAAGCGGTCAATAAATGGCATTAAAGTGACGATCAAATGATTATTGTGAGTTGTGTTACTTTTGCCACTACTGCAGCATTTGCCTCCACGTTGCTTATGGGAAATTTCTCACACCCCTCCATTTGTAGTCTTGGAAAATCTCCATTTCGAGGGCCATACAGCCTGACCACTTGGCCCTCCCCCTGCGACTCATCAACACCCCTACAACTTTACGTGAACGCGCAAATTGGAGGGGTAGGGCTAAGGGCTAAGACCAAGGGGTGAATTGGGATTGGGCATTAGTTTGGGGAGTTTGAACTCGTAGCGTTTAACCCTCTAACAGTAGAGAATCAGTTCAGATTGATATAAAATAAACCTTTTAACCCACATAATCAAAATCATTTCTTAGTGTATGATGCTGAATAGTTCTTTCAAAGCTGATTCACAACCAGTTTTCATTTAAATCGTGTATCTCGCTACCATTTCTGTCAATAATTTCAAAAGCCCAGAGTAGATTTTAGGAAGCACTGGCTGTATTATTTCACACCACAATGCCCATACAGTGTATCGGTTGTATGTTGTATCACTGTATCACAAAGTTGTTCCACTGCTGTTGTTGGGTTTTTATTCAGGATGAAGTTTAGCACTGATTTAATGCTACATACAGCAAAAACAAAATAGCAGATGGCTTGCTTTTTTTGTTGTGGATATCAAGGACTGCAGAGCCCTGTGTTTTTTTTTAAGAAAAAAAAAAATCCTGCTGGATGTCGTTGCCAAGATACAACAAAAGGGTGAGAACAAACAAATCACCAAACATCTGTTAATAGTTTTAAGTCACTGTTATGTTTTTTTTTTCTATAGGGCATATGTGTTGTTTTTTTGTTTTTTTTTAAGATACCTTCTCATGCCTGCTGAAGAGACCATTGTACACTGGGTTTTGATCACACCCACTCATGACCACAGAGCCCTCTCCCACTGTACTCTTCGGGACTCTCTTCCTCTTCCTCGAGTATTTATCCATCTCCTCCTACTTCTGCTTTTTGACCCCCTCTGGCACCATCCCCTCCTCCTCCTCCTCCTCCTCCTCCACGCCCCATCAGCAGTCACCTGAAAACACTTCACTCGCTCCAACCTTCGGGCTCTTTTTTTTTTTCCCATGAAGCCAGTACTACTGGGCTTCAGCTGTCTGAATCTAATGGAAACCACCGCTCCTCTTACACCTTTGGGCTTTCCTCGACTGATAAGGTCAAGACCTCCACCGGTCACTACCTTTTGCTCGTGTGGTTTTTGTTTACACTCTTAGTATTTGGGTTTATTCTTCTCTGTTGGAAAGTTTTTTCCTGTCTTTTTCCATCCCTCCAACTCAGCAAGGCCTGTATATTACAGTGTGTGTGTGTGTGTGTGTGTGTGTGTGTGTGTGCTTGCATGACCATGTCAAGCCTCAGCCCACTGATGTTTCTCTGAGCTTTCTCCTCAACCACAGCAGCTCCTCCAACATCCAACTGTCTGTATCCACTTCAAAGGCCGACGAGACTAAGACAGCTGAGCTCAAACGGCAGAGGAGCCTGGATGCGAGCCTGCCTGTGGGTTCTCCTATTCAAAGACCCTGACCTGATTGTGTGTCGGTGTATGAGAGCCTCTGTGTGCGAGTGGGAGAGCAGACATGAGGTGTGACAGGCACTCATGAAAGACATAAAAGATGGAGGAAAAAAGGAAAGGGAAAAAAATAAAAGACCTGCAGACTTACACATACTTTCAGAAGTGCACAGGGTCAGGTGTGGAGGGCCGCAAACGGGTGACACGACGCAGACAAGAGGAAGACGAGAAGAAAGTGGCCCCAGGAGGATGCTTCTGACAGCCTGATACTACTCACACACACAAGCCAGCGTTTGACATAGGACATGGATTCAACCTGAGCCATTCATACCAGACTGCTGTAAATACCTGCCACTGTAGCTCCACACACACCGCTGCTGTACCAACGCTTGACCTTATAAGAGCTGTGGTGTGAGACCATATGAAGAGATCCTTTATTTTCCAAAGCACTTTTCTGAAGAACTGTCTTTAATAATTATTTTTGATCTTTTGTCCATCAAAGTATCTTTGACCACGTAGGATGTTCAGATAACTAGAAAATCACAAAGAAGAGTACAAGCCACTGTGGTATAATCCATGTGTACTGTACTCTCCGCACTATAAGTTGCACCTAAAAGCCTTCAATTTTCTCCAAAACCGACAGTACGCCTTATAATCCGATGAGCCTTATATATGCATCAGTATTGGTTAATTATGGCTACCGTAGTCAGGGGGCGTATATTGTGATTTCACTAACGTTTGATTTACCGTAGCGGTATCAGACTGTTTCTTTTACGCACTAACTAGGTGATAAAAAGTTGCACTACCTGTTGTACCTTGCTGTTGGTAAAAGATAATACTACGGCACTGACGTTACCTTGGAGAAAAAAATAAAACAGCTGTTCATGTAGCTTTGAACTGTGACAAATGGATTCGGAAATACATTGTTTTCAACGAAGGTGGCGCAAATACCGGTAAGAGCTACCGGTACGTACGGTATTGTGAATGTACTAGCTTGTTTTGGGAGTGAACGGAGTTGTCAGAACATTGGTTTGTTTTCTATTAATAAAGTTTGACTGACTGACTTATCTGACTGTTTTGTTGACATTCACTTTAGTGCAACTTCATCTAGATGGATGATAACACAACCCCAGCCACTACAGTAGTTTCTATTCTATGCGCCTTATAATGCGATGCGCTTTATAGTGCAGAAAATACGGTAATCTAACACAGTGAGATATGATATTTTGGAATTATTAAATCAATCAGAGTTTCTGATATTCTGGGGTTACTGGATTTTTTTCATCAAGATGTTTTTGTAAGATTTCTTTTGTTTCCTGTAAAGTTGCAAAAAGAGTCAAAAACAAAAAGCACAACCTCCTTAGCAAAGGTAATAAAAAATAACCTCTGAATACCTATTCTGCATTTTCTCTGTGTGGAAAATGACCATAAATTATATCTGAATCCGATGAATATATCTAAAGTGTATTTTATTCTGAAATCTTGTACATCTTATTACCTTAGAAATTTGACAAGAGCAACCCATTTTTACTTCAAACAGGTCTGTGTAAAAAGAGATGAAACCACCGATCACTCAAAAATGTACTCAGTGTAACTCAGTGAATAGTCTCTTTATTTTGAAGTGATGTTTAGACCGCCATGCTCTTGACAGTCAGGCCTTGGAAAATGTTGGTCTGTAGCGGGTTTCTCATTCAGTATGATCTTAAACTAAACCTTTTCGGTATTTTCTAAGTCGGGACAATCTGGTGAAGTGTATTTTTTTTGCTTTTAAATCAGAAGTAAGAAACAGTACTGCTTACCAGCTGTTAACATTTGGCACAAAGGGAAGCGCTCGTGTAGGCAGCTATTGGCTGTTTCCTGTTCAGCTTGAGAATTCTGTGGTAAAGATTATTTTTATGAACTGATCACCAGGACACGGATGTTCGAAAAGCTTAACCTGAATCAGAATGATGGATTTAGAAATTCCATATTTTGCTATTCTGGATTGGATAATCCATTTTATTTTTGTGCTGGATTTTTAAAGCAACACTGGACTGAATCATAATTGGAAATTACTAGTTATTTGAAATGAAGTTTTCCAAACTAAAAGAAGAATATGGTTACTTAGATGTTCCTACATATCACCATATATTTTTTAAGCTGTAGGTTTCTTCTGGCATTGAAGGATTGACAGGATATTCCAGCAGTGGACAACAAGTGTGACTTCCACAATGTTTAACCTTTTCTATGATCAGACCTATTTTTTTCAAAAACTTACCTGACATGTTTCGGCAGAGCCTTTCATCTTCATCAGAGGTGTCACCACCTAGTGACACCTCTGATGAAGATGGAAAGCTCCGTCGAAACCTGAGACATTATGAACTTCATTGGTTCAAGTGTGACTTCCTGTCAGCCATCTCTGATTGACAGGAAGTTCACCAGTGGTTACAACAACTAATCACTGAATAGATACCAATGGAGGGGCCAGAAGAGAGCATTCAAACTCTTGATATGCAAATAGAAACCACTGCATTTAGGAGAAAGTGGCTTTTAAACAGCTGTCCACTGCAGTGACCACTATGCAGGAAAGGGTTAATTCAGAGTGAAGATTACTTTTAAAGAACTGGACCCTGTGCAGCAGTACAGCTATAGTTACCCGAGGAGAACCAGAGTGTCAGGATAAGATACAAACAAGTTTTCTTTCCCTAAAGCTCATGTCCCTGTAGTCGATGTTAAAGCACATACTATATATACTGTATCTGCCTTGAGGAAAAGTGAAGAGACATATTAAAAGATCATTAGGGCCACTAGTCTTGACATGTCGTCTTGTTGACGCTCAAACAAGCCATTATTGAGTTCTTAATAAGATGAAAGGGAGCAAAATCCAATCAAAATGGCATTTCCAGCTGCAATGCCCTATTTAGGTTTTACTCCTCCGTAATAATTAACATTACACTCCAGCCCTGGCAGATGAGGACCTTGTAATGAAGGCAGTGAAGTAATGATATCCCATTATGACATGCAGATCCCTCGCTGAACGCACTGCCAGAGCGGCACTCTCCGGCGAGACGGGTTACTCCTTCAGAATACACTCAGGCGGTAGCAGTCGAGTCCTTCGTCCTCATGTAGCTCAATTTAAGAACGTCAATATGACCAAGGGCATCAGCAAACACCACTGGTAATTGATGCAGTAATCATATCACATTCAGGGCCAGGTAATGTTCATTGCCGTGCGATTAAAATTGATTTTTGATGCGTGGGGAAGACAATATCAAGTATATTAGCAACAAGGGACAAAAACTGCGTTAGATGGCCATTATGGGAGGTTGCATTGGGTCACTGGTACACTGGCCGATTTGTTTATTTGATGTTCCTCATTAGCAACTAAATGAATAATAGAGGAGATGAGATGTAGGTGGAAAAAGGAACCAAGGCGGGCAAAGTGTGCCACGGCGTGAGCGATAAACCTTTTTGAACACCTGGGCAAAACAGGTGTGTCCTTCTACTGGGAGCCCCTGACACACATGCTTTGTGTCAAACCAAGGTTGCAAGGAAGAGGCGCCTTAAGGGGATCAAATAAGGAGGAAAAAAAAATATGACAAGGCCCTAGGTTGTCCTTTAATACAAGGTAATACAAGGTAGCAGAAGCTAGTGGCCTTGCGAAGTAAATCCAGGTAATGAGGAAAAACAATCGAGTAGAAAAGTTGTGACATCATTTATCCACGAAAGCAACATAAAAAAAACAAGAGGCATCAAAGACAAATTAACATCATATTTCTGTATTAGTAGGTGTGGTTATTATTTTACAGGAGCCATTGTAAACCCATCTGTGCCTCTGCGATCAGCTGATATAATTACTTGGTTCTTTACTGTCTATATTCATGAGGGCAGGCGTCGAGCAGATGAATGGCATGTGTTATGACGCAACGTTATTTATCGCCAGGTCAAGACGGCGAACTTAGATTAGCTTCCTCACGAGCATTTTAATGAGTAAAGGTAATTGACCGTGTCTGGCGGAGCACTTGTGAGAGGGTTATAATCGGTATAGTGAGGAGAGAACAAAAAGATACCTTCTGTGTTTTAGCTTTGTACAGAACACAGATGTAAGCAGTACACTTGGTGGAACTGCAGTTGAACTTTTAGGAGCCTGGATGTTTTATTGTGGCTCTCAGCTGGGCATGAACTGAGTTAGGAATTCAGAAGCATTTACAGCCCCAAATGCCCAGAGAGGGGAAAAAAAAGAAAAAAAAATTACAATAGCCGAGCATGAAAAATAGAAGTGCATGCTCCCTGTTAATTCTCTCTTTTGTACTGTACAACATTTCCAGATTGCTGCAAACAAATCACAGCATTTTCATCTGTGGGAGTTTTGACCATGCCCCAAGCTCCCTACACTGCTTATCCTTTCATATCATGCTTTTCCAGCCTTTCACCACGCATGCCGCCGCTGATAGTGTTCTGTAGTGGGCTTTATGTTCGGTGTCCTATCGGGTCAGAGGATTCCACTGAGGACCGATGGCATTGTTGCCGCCTGACCTCCCCAAAAGTCACACAGAAAGGAAACTAAATTGAGCGGCAGCACGCCGTAAAGCTCCAAGGAGACCCCATTTGCAATTCAAAGGCAAATTAGCAAATCAAACGCTTTGTCATTGCCAAAGGAAATTGATGTTAAAAAATTGAGTGACAAGTGTTTAATATTGAATACTTACCTTAATCAACACATCATCAGCTAAAAAAAGTAATAGCACTTGAGAGGAGGTGACATTATGACCTTGGCGGCTTTTTGAATGCAACGTCATCTGCATAAAGGCAGATTTTAAGGTCATCATTGTCATATCCAATCTGTGAAGTGACTAGTCAGGATAAATCACATTACAGAGATATCAATGACAACCGCCCTTGTACTAAGTCAGTCCTTTCATCCAAGTTTTTCCGCAGTAATCTAGTGGCAGGGTCTCGTAAAGTTGAAAGTAATAATAACTGAGATGAATGGTGAGATCCCAGACATAGGTGGATGCTTAACTGTTTAGACAGGACAGCGTCACACACATCAGCACGTATACTACCATGCATCAATCACACTCGCCAACACACATACAAATACAGACAAAGCAATGTCGCTAGCTCTGTGTGGCTGCACATGCTAATCGTTAACATGTATGCAAAGTCGTTTAAACTGGGACAGCTGCAGTCTTCTGTGAACAGTTTGCCTTAGAGTCAGTGAGTTAGTGGTAGCTATGAGCCCCGTTTATTTACCCTTTTTTCCTGTTAAAAGTCAGGTTTCTATTATTAGCCAGGGCCATTGTCAACATGAACACATAAAGGCTGTAAACTGAAGTGTTCCTGCAAATCTTTCACAATAAAAGCCCAGCTAAGCAATTAAAGGTTTCTGTCCACTCTTGAGGGCTTTAAATTTGAAACAGCTACAAGAAGTGTGTAATAACAGTGCAATTAAATGTTATGATCTATCATCTGCGATTTCTTGAAGGATAAAAACAAGGTTTCATACTGGAATAGATCTAATTAAACATATAAAACAAAGCTTGCCTCAAATAGTCACCTGTAAACATCTCCAGTTGAGAAAGAAAATAAAAGTGCTGGCCACAAATAGAGGATATATCCTGAATTTGCTATTATCTGTTCCTGTTTGGACTCATAGATGTACAAAGAACTATCAGAAAAACTTTAAAAACTTTAAAACATGACAGCTTAAACATGAAATTAAGAGTTATTGGGGACCTTTTGCTTCTATGGACATCTAAGATAACATTTCAAGACCTACAAGTGACACTAACTGTATCACACCTCAGATCTTTGCTCAAAGTAAGAGATAGTTGATTCAACTTGCACACTGTTAAATACCCTAATTGCCTCCAAATCTGCAGGACAAGTCCCTCTTGTGTTAGCACACCTGCATACATACACCTTTACTTTTCACCTCACGTCGTTTCTTTGCTCCCTCCTCACCTCTCCCTGCCCCCGCTGGGAAGGTGCGCCTTACAGTTTGAAAGCATCGGAAATGGAAAAATGAAAACTGACTGGCACAAGTGACTATCCGGCGGCCTCAGTGTGTGATTTTTTGTGGAAAAAGCCGGCCAATGAAAGCATGCGAGCTGCACAACAAATGGAGACTGGAGGTGTTTTAGGAAAAAATGAGTAGTGGAGGAGAAAGGAAAGCCAAACAAGGTCACATCCCACATGGTAGGGAAAGACAGGAAAGATATTACTGCAGTGAACATTCATATAAGCAATTATACCATAGAGTTGAATTGATTAGAATATTCATATTATTGCAGTGTTATTAGAGGGATGTTGGTGTGTAGGCATGCTAACATTCGCTAATTAGCTGTGGGAGTTGAATGAGCTTAATCCATCAAACATTTGTTGAGATATTTCAACCTGGACCAGTTGGCAGACTGACCGAGATTTCTATCCCCAGGGTCGAGTCATGCATTCTGATGTATGTGTTAGGTATGTCATCATACCTTACATGAGCTGTCCCTTCGAAGGGTCTTTGATTATGATTAAAGAAAATCCATGACAGTGACTGAAGTTCACCTTTGGATCCCAATCACAGACAGTAAAGGGAATGGGGCTGTTGAGAAAAGGTAAAGTGTGAGAGAGGCGGTGGCAAATGAGCTCATATCCATACAAGTGACCTGTAATTATAGATAAAAGCCCTTTGCATCAGACCATCATCTGCATCATTGACTACTCTGCTCTCACTTGGACTCTTAAATCACTCATCAAAAGGAGTTGGCACAATTCCCCAGGTCCTTGTCTTTATGTTTACTGATTCTTCATGCACCTCTTCTGCATAAGCTTAAAATACTTCACATCTGCATCCAATGAATGCTCATACACCTTGATTCTCCTTGGAGAAGTGTTTTCGTTTGGCTTTCAGAAAAGTGACAAGACGTTTCTGAGAGCGAGATTGATTAGCGTGTAACAGCATCTCTTTGTATAACGAGTGAAAGGAGTTGAAGATCGTCGGTGAGTGTACTTACGCTTTTAGTTCGTGCCAGGTTTGCCTTTAGCCAAAGTCACAGACACGTATTACCTCCTCCGATATAACAAGGCGTCGTAAATCAGCACGTTTGAAAAAGCTGTTGTTGTTTTTCTAGCATCTGAAGCAGAGATTGTTGGTGACTGTGATTGGCTGCGGATCATAGCCGACAACTTGGTCAGGTGTCGGGACTACAATACTTACCAGCATCTAAATGTAGTTTTACAACCGCTAACTGTTGTTTAGTGAATTAAATTTCACAGTCGGCTCGTTCCTTTGAAGCTGAGGCTCAATGTGAGGTAGCTGGTGAAGCTTTGATCCCTACCACTCCAGCTTTGCATAAAAAAATATCTACCAAGATGAGAAAAAAAAAATTGGTACAAGAAGGAAAATATGAGAAATGTGTTGGGGGGGAAATGAGCACAAAGGATGCCTTCACATAAAAATTGATTTGTCAACATAACCTCAACATAGCACTGATATGAAGTGTTGTGATGCACTGAGTTCTTTATTGACTGCTAGAAAATATAGTTTGCTGCACTACTTGAGGCCTAAACCAAGCTGTGAGGCTGAATAATACCAAAGTGGAGGCACATCGCTAGTTAATGTTTCATTTGTTACATTCGTACCTAAGAGCTACTTGTACACCCCTTTCCATAAACCTAAACAAACCCCCTCCCTTATATCGGAAACTTCGCCTTTTCATGTTGTTTCAAAGACACTGCCCGCGATAAATGTCGGGTTGCACCCTCAAAGGGTTTTAAAAGCCAGAGTGGAAAAGGTCTGGATCTTTCATCTGGCATTCACAAAGTGTACAGAAAAAGGGAAAATGGTGTGAGGGGAGCATGCACCGGTATTGATGGTGACACAGTGGAGATGCCTCCCTCCAATGCGCTCCGTGAAGCAGGATTTGAACGGTCAGCCTCCCCTCCAGTCCCTGCATGCTTCAGCCTCTCGGTGTCTCTCTTTAAGCAACAAAACTTAACGAATTATTGAACAAGTCTTTGTTTGAAGTGAGACGGTAGCTTCGCTTGTAACAGATGTCGATTTGTCAAAAATTTGGACAACGGCGTGAATTCAATCTCAACAACTTAAAACTATTCTCTCCAATCAAAGAAGCAATCCAATGTGGTATAATATGACAAGAATTTAATTACTTGTTCTCCAATGTTTGACAATAATAATACAGGTTTGTTTGATATGAATAGGCAAAGAGAGGGTTGCACATAGCAGCTGCTAAAATAGTGGTAATTATTTTGCTGTTGAGAATCAAAAAAAGGTTCTTACAAGTAACAGAAGAATATAAAATAAGCCCTAATGGGATAAAATTTGTGCCAGTACAGAGTGAATTAGATTTCGTTATATCTGAATGTGAATCATTCATTTTGAACCTGAATTGATCGGTTTGAATAATTGCTTTTAAAATCTGAATCTGAAAGGTTCAATTTGAAATGTAATCTTTAGATTTGAACCATGGACATAATAAAGACATTTATACCAGAATAAATCATGGGGGTAGATCACAGGTTGGAAACCATTGGGTTTTGTATAAATCCCAGTGGTTTCCAACCCGTGATCTACCACCAGGATTTGTCCCTATGCCCGCTGGCCAGTAAACCACTGGGCAAGTTGTATGGGATGAAACACTGGGCTATCATTAGCTGCTGCTGCTAAAGTCCACACGCTGTATATACTTCAGTAGCATACTGCAAGGAGCTGCCCTTGCTAGTATCATATTGTATGTTTACATGACGCTTCCTCTCATACATGTTCTGATTCATTTATACTTTTTTACGAAACTGAGCGCTGAGCGCGTTGCTGTTGTAAAACCGGCATCTTCCCATCTGTGTTCGACTCGTTCTGCCTGAGGCACAAAAACTGATTTGAAAAACTGAAATTGAAGCAAGAAGTGAAGCTGAAATGTGGGAGTGAATTAGGGAGCTGAATTTTTGAATTGAATGAAATACAGTTTCAAATGTATTGTGATACACATTCAAACCAATAGACCTTTCAGATTCAGATTTTAAAAGCAATTATTCAAACTGATCAATTCAGGTTCAAAATGAGTGATTCGCATTCAGATATAAAAAAATTTAATTCCACTTCCTACAGGGACACATTTTATCCTATAAGCCTTCCTGACATTATAATTTGACAAAAGCCCAAAAGTTTATCTTTAATATTTCATTCTTAAAGAAACTTTTTCTTTTTGAATTGTAAGTTACTAGTTGGTTAAATCATCATGTAAATACTGATTGTTAAAATAAGACGGTAGTGCTTGTACCTACAAGTCAACACTTTTGGAAGTCCACTAATCGCATTGTAATTGCAGACATTGTGCACACAGCATGTGAATACACAGCAGAATGCATCATGTCTCGCATTTCATGGCAACAGCTGAGCCCAGGTAGCAGGTGTGAACATTATTTTATTCAGGAAGTGTGTGTAGCCCCGTGCTGGCATCCATAATGGAGCCAATCCTTCAGGGCTGCATGTGGATCTCCAAGCAGCTTGAGCCCTGAACGCTGAGGTGTGCACGCTAACACGGGGGTTTCATTAACCCCCGTGTTAGTGAACAGTTATAATGTTGGCAGCTGCCAGATGGGAACTGGGATGGTAGGATGGTTCACGTCATCACATAATGTGGCAGGTGTTGTGCAGGGAAAATCCTGAGTGCTTAATGTTATTGTTATGAGTGGGGGAACATCCACGGATAGACAGGAAGGGGCAAAAGCAGCGGATGCCTCTTGGGGAATAACTCAGGAAACGCTTTTTTTGCACAGATTTGACAATGCCTATCGAGAAACAGTCTATGCTGTCAAGTTATTATGCTATTGGTTTGGAGCTAATCATGCTTGAAGAGGACTTTTAGTAGATCTCAGTTTTTGGTAATCCTTTGAATATCTAATACAGTTTTAAAAGAGCTGCCACTCCACTGAGATATGCTGTATGACATATCTGTTTATCAATCACTATTGTATGCCTTGTCTACGACATTCTTGCATCATTGCCATTAATAGGATCTAGGAATCTGCAAAATCGGTCCAAAAATTTGCATGGTCCCTCAAAGCTGTTTTTATTAAGGTTTTCAGCAGGTTCTGGTGGTAACAGCAATATTTCACCTTGGTTCCTCTAAGTATAACTCAAGTACAGATGAATCATACAGAATCACAGAAACAGAAAATTGGAGGTTTAAAATAAAATTGCCTAGCAACGATGGGCAAACTAAGGCTAACCTTCACTTTCACATTGGTGCTTCCAATAGGTTTCCTCAAGTAGATACTTACACTTCCATGTTCCACCATGACGATTGTGCGAATACAAGAACGCCGGCATTCAGCTCTGGTGATAAAAAGAGAGGAAATGGAAACACTTATCCTGATGATACTGGTCGTCATCCTTTCTTGTCCACACAAGTGTCTGTATCTACCTTTAGCTCTTAGTATTTGATGGCATGACAGCACAGACCTTCATTTCCACTGTGCTGACAGTTCAGGGTCGAAGTATATTTTAGTAACTGGTAGATAAGCAGGACTGGAATAAGTTTTCTTACCGTTGGACCAGGTCTAAACTGGAAAGTGGTGCATGGGGCATTGTGCAACCAGCTGGGAAGTCATCAAACAAAGGATGCTTACCTAAAAAAGATGCAGACATTGAAGGTCCGCTGGGCCCATCGGAGCGTTTATGAAGCCTGGAAGTCTTTGCATGCCAAGGGAGTCCTGTACAGCTGTGCTGCATTCACAGACAAAGCTAATATTTGTCTCTATTTGCTGTGTTGCTGAATCTTATTATGAATGCTCTACATCCGTTGTTGAAAGAAAGTGCATTTAAAACTGCAATAGGTTTCACCTCCGCCTATAAAGCTGGTGTGAAAAAAAAAAACTTCTTCAAATAAAGTCACCGCCAAAACCTCTTACGCTCACTCACTTGACTTCCTCTTTGCTCCCTCACCCAAGTTACATCAGATCCCAACCGATTTATGTCACTTCAGTTCTTATTTAAATACCAAACTGTGAATGTAAGCCTGTGTGCAGACATAATTTAGCTGTCGCATGTATGAGCTAGTTATAGCTGCCTCATTCTCCTCCTACTGTCAATATTTACACAGCAGACAGTGGACAGTGTTCATCTTAGACCCTGTAGAGATTAATTTCCCTGAGGAAATTAGCTACTGATGCACAGCAGTGTAAATTTCCCATGTATGGTGAATTGAATTACCTTGCCGCTATCAGTATTTACATAGAAAAAAAACATATTTTATGGTTGTGCCAATTATAATATATTTTGAATTATTGAATGAGCTTCTTAAGGGAGTTGGGGGTCGTTTACAATTTATTGCCGGACCTGCCGTTACGTTGAGAAACAGGCAGGACATTAGCATTTCCCAGTGCGTTTTTTAAATAACACATTTTATTCTATTTGGCTGGCATGAAATCAGGGCTGTAGGGCGTTCTGGGTAGGAGGCAGCTTCATTTGTATGGACTTGTATTTACAACATGATTATGACAAAGAGTTGATCTTTAGACAAGTCTGTCAAGTGAATGCACTTAATGCCCCCATAGGCTCAAAGCGCATCAGTGTATCTGTGAGACAAATGAATGCTTACATCATGCATATTGATGGGAGCAGAAATATGTTTTCAGGTTTGTTGTGTTTCTGTATTTAGTTGCCATGGTTGCTCTTAGGTACACGTTGCTTTGTAAAAGTATCTGAGTATTTTGGATCACTTGAATTAAATGAATCTTGAATTAAATAAATCTCTTTGCTAGTTTGTCACAAGACATAAGATTAGTGTAACATACAGCATCCAGTGAAATATCTTGTACTGTGTATGAATGAACACCTTGTTAGCCTAGCTTTTAGATGATGTTTATTTAATGTATTATGTGCTGTCTTAGTATTTCTATATTTAATAATTTCTACCTTTTTATCTTGTCCTATTTTACAATTGTAACTTTCTTCTTTTAGACTTTTATTTGGTTTTACTCGTACATTGCATAGTTTTACCTTTTTATTCTCAGATTTTTTAGCCCCACTTTTTCCTGTTTCCCATTTTTTGCCAGTGTTTCCTCTGCACCGGGAGAAGTGGTTGGCTGTGGCTGCGCGGGTGTGGTCCCATGGGTGCCGGGTTTGGGGTTTGGGCATCTTTGCTACATCCCATCTCGGTGCCCTGGGTCCCTGCCCGGTGGTTACGGGTGGCGTCCTGCTCCCGGTGCAGATGGCTCCTTGCATGGTGTTTCCTCAACTGCTGCATCGGTACTCAGCCTGATGTTTAATACGTTTTTTACTTACCTATTCACTTTTATGTCGTGAATGTCGAGTGTACGGGTGTGTGAGTATGGGGAAGGGGAGGGGTGTGCCTAGGTGGAGATGGGTCGGGCGGTTGGGTGGGCAGCACAATGAATTGTTTTACTTTGTTTTTATTTTTATTTCACATGTAAAGCACTTTGTGCTGCATCTCCCTGCATGAAAAGTGCTTTATAAATAAAATTGAATAGAATTGAATGGAGGATGTCCCAATATGGCTGCAGGGGTAAATTGTGGTATTAGCAAAAAAAAAAGGGGGAACTACTGAAACTATTCTCATAACTAGTATGTACCTACAACCTGGCAAACAAGAGGAGCCGAAAGAAAAAACAAACCTGCATCTAAAATGACAGATCATTATTATTATTGTTAGAGAGCTAGGCTTATATTTGAGGTAATGCAGTAGTTTATTTGTAGAGTCCGAAGTCAGGACGACTTGTGCTGTATGTTTGAGACCATGAGCCAACACCTCCTTTTAAGATTCCTACTTAATTGTTGTTCTCAAACTATATATGAAAGTAGACATGGTGCATTATAAGTGGAGTTAGTTAGTTAGTTAGCTAGTTAGTTTATTCAGAATATGCAAATAGCACCAAAAGTATAAGCTTCCTGACTGCATCCAAACAAATTCAATGCCCAAAACAATACAGAAGCGAGAAATGAGGAAGCAAAATAATAGTAAAAAACAGAAAACAAGAGAAAAAAAAAAGTGTATAGGAAAAATAAAGTATATAAGAAAGTAAAAAGCATTCACAGGTAACATGAGAAATTGTTTATGTCCTCCTAGAGATCTGCAGCTGTCTCAGCGCTGACAGCACTGATCAATCCCGGGGAAGATACACTTCTTCTCTGACTTCCAATTTGTCAACAGTCCCCATGTGCAACTCCGAACACAGCTTTTGCGCATATTTGCTGATGCCTCTTGCAAATGGGACTTTCTAGACATATCAAAGGATTTGCTGTTTTCCTCTGAATCCTCCTGCCATCTGCTCCCCACCCTCAACCAAGATGCTTCTGCTGGAACCCTCCACCCTTTCAAAGCTCAGCACACAGTCTGTGGCAGTCTATCAACACTTTTTCATATTGTCTTTCAAAATATTTTGAGTTCATTTGTGAAGTTATGTATTTTATAAATATGGCTGTATCTCCAAATTGGCATGTTGTTGCAACTAAAACCTATAGACTTTATTGTTTAACTCTCAAGCAGCAATGACACATATTTTTGTGGGAAGAACAACAAGGAGAACGAGGGAAACAATGCTCAGCTGAGCTCTGACAAGACTGTTCGGCTTTTTATTCGCGGATGAGCAGAAAAATACGGTTGATTAATTGAAGTGACAACACCCTCCCTCTACCTTTTGTTAAAAAAAAGTTGCAAGTATAACTATGGCTATTCAGTCACACTGCGAGACAGTCTTTGATCAACCAACGCGCGAATGTGACAATTATGTCCTGCGACACCTTTTTCACGTTGAAAATGTGTCACTTCTTTGGAGAGACGACTGTCAGGAGCACGCAACAACCGAGCTTAATAGTGCACGTGTTAACAAGTTTCTTTGAGGTGTCTGTCTCAGTTAGACAGATAACTGTTAATGAGAGGAAAAACCTATAACACTTGGATGCACGTTGCAAATCTGACAGTTGAAAAACATCAGCAAATGCATTATTAATTGGTCACCCTTACACCAACACCGCAATGTAGGAATTCACTCATACACAATCTGTATGGACTCATGATTATGTAACGCTGTGTAATCTTGTGGCAGGATTTTAAAAACTGATTTGACGTGAAAATTATGAGATAAAAAAGTGGATAATATGAAACATTACAAATTGAGTTGTTGCATTTTATTTATTCTAAGGTACAACGTGCTGAACTGTTAAAACAAATTTACATAATATGAGAAAATCAAATCCTACAGTGAAGTGTGGGATCAGTTGGGAGGCTGAACATTTTGTTTCAAATCTGAAGTGGGTTTGAACACATGTACAGATCACAGGTATAACAACTATATGGTGTCTCCAATAAGAGAAACTCATTTCCACAGGTTAGCGTTAAATGGTTCAGTAATTTTAGGGTAACAAACAATTAAAGGGCCGCTGTGGCTCAGGTGGTAGAGCAGCTCGCCAATGCCTCCTGTCCACATGTCGAAGTGTCCTTGGGCAAGACACTGAACTCTAAGTCACTCCCAATGGTGGCTAGTGCCTTGCATGGCAGCTCAGTAGCCATTGGTGTGTGAGTGTGTGTGAATGGGTGAATGAGTTGTCATGTAAAGTGCTTTGAGACCTAGCTAAGGTCAAGAAAGTGCTATATAAATGTACTCCATTTACCATTTACCAAAGTCTTGTTAGAGCCTGATATGTAACAGTGAACCTGAAATGTAACAATGACCTGAATTGTTATAAAAAAAAAAAAAAGTAATAAAACCCGAAATGTAATAACAGACCCAAAATGTAAGAAGTTGTTACATTTTGGGCAAAGTTTTGAGACTACTTTTTGGGCTCCGCGTGTTGTTATATTATTGACCAGTTGTTACATTTTGGGTTTTATTAATTTTTTTTTTTTTAATTAAATTTCGGGCTCAGCACTTTTGTTACATTATCAACAAGTTACAAGTACATTTCGGGTTTTATTTTTGTATTTTTTCGTAACAATTCGGGTCATTGTTACATATCGGGCTCAAGTCTCACTCATGGTAAATGATTTAGTCCATGGTTTGTAAATACTCAAAAGTCGCATTTACACTGGTACCTCCTCTCCCCGGATTGGCCCGCCTCGGTTGCATTTACATTACCGATGATAGTCCCTCCTCCGTGTAGTTGGCCGTCATTTGTGACGTCATCTTCTATGCAACACACAGGTGTAGAAAGAAGCGATGGAGACTCAACTGCTCCAGTCTCTGGCTGTTTTTCACAGCAAGAAGACGAGTTTTGTTTTGTTTTGAAAGGTTTGCACCTCGTCGTGCGTCCAAGTGGCAGAATTTCTAACATATGCCATTTCTTGGTTGTTTGAAACACATCTGTACAGGTTGCCGACGATTTAAAAATGGCGTGTTAAAAATGGCAGTGATGATGCAACGACGCAGTGACGATTCCAACCAATAAGATTTTAGTACCTGCTCCTACCTAACCGGGTACTTTTTTTTTGGAGCCCCAGGAGAGGAGGTATGAAAAGTTGTACCAAGCTCCAGGTCCTTTTTCCAGTGTAAATGCACCAAAACCGAGGCGATGGCGAGGGCGATGTGGTTCCAGTGTAAATGCGACTAAAGATACATAAGAACCAGAGCAGGACCACTGGAAACTGTAGGGGCAGTGTGGGAAATACTCTTTGGTGGTTCAAGTAAAACAAAAAAATAAATGTTTTGCTTTTTTGTATAAGTAGTTTTACGCTTTTATTTTTTTGTACTGTTACATTAATACAACCTCCTTCATTGTCACCATGTTTTGAAAGGTCTGACTTGATCATTTTCCTCTGAGCACAAGAAAAACATCCACAAGTCTCATCCTCAGTCAATCAAGAGTCAGAGTATTATTTTGACTCAAGTAGTGCAACAAAACCAAGCGGCCTTGCCAGCAACTAACTTTGTAAACACAATGCTTTATACTTCACATTACTCCACCTTATTAACACTCCCGTCATTAACCTTGGTTGAATATTTTGTTCTCATCTGTTGGTGGATCAGCTTCCACAGACAATATAAAGGGCAGTGATGCTTACACCATTTCAAATTTCTTTTGGATCATAAAAGGAGCTGAAATGTGCCTGAAGACATATCTGGGATAACAACAGAGAGTGTTATAAATAAAACTCTTCATAATCCCTCTTTGTCCCCTCACACAGGCCCACTGCTCCATACATGTGTTGCATCATGAACAAAGAGATGATGCATTAGGCTGAGAGCAACAAGGACTAGTCTTTACATTTATATAAAAGCATTTGGTTTTTAAAAATGAGCAAATATACAATCGATAATGTACAGCTGCTCTCTTTTTTAATATCCGTGCAACTGTAAAAATGTATTTCATGGCATCTTTAAGTGACAGCTGTAATTATAGCTTCTGCCTCTTCATTTTCTCTTTGTTTCGCTTCATTTTCTTGCTTTTTTTTTTTTTTTATTGTGGCCATAAACAGTCTGCCGCTTCGTGCGTCGTGATAATTGTTGTTATTAAAAATAATGTTTGGTTTAATCCCGCTTAATACTGTATGACACTGGCTGTCAAATCAGCATTCAGCACGCTGAAGATCAAGCGCAATCTTTTAAAGCCAGTGTGATGAATTAAGATAATTAATGATGGATTGTTTTTTAATAACAAAGGAGCTGTGTATGCATTAAGAAGCATGGGCATCCATAATGCTCACTTACTTACTGTAGGTGTAATGAATTAGTGTTTATGTGGAGTCCTTGTAGGTGGGCGGGCCCGAGCACTGTGTACCTGTCAGCTTATGTAAATGTGACTCTTTATTAATGGCAGGACAGTGGCTCTCCACCAGTGGCTGTCGATGTGTCGATGGGGGCGGGACCTCCCTCGTGACAGTACTGATTACTTCAGTGACTCTGCTACTACTAGAGGGCATGCTGCATTCACTGACAACACCACTCACCTTTCTCACTTGACCTTAAGCGGTGAATAGAAAAAAAAATAAAAGAAGAAATTAAAACAAAGCAGGAACAGAAGAGACCACTTGTTTGGTTCAAGGCCTTTGTCATCGTTAGCGCCTGTATCCCATCACAGCTCGGCCTGAAAATGGCTTGAGAAGTCTGGAATTTGATTAATAAACGTGCCGCAAATTCATCTGCATCCATTTATAGAAATCCTGATTGCCTCCTAGTTACGGTTTCATCGAGCGAGGAGGGGAAAACGGGACAATTGGCAGTGTGACATTGTCATTTTCAAGTCTGAGCTGACACCTGGGGCCGCCCGGTGTCCCTCCAAATACTCTGACAGCAAAGGCAGCGGATGACAGCTTGGAAAGAGACTGTGACCATACACGGCTTTGATTGGGCGGCCAATCGAATAATCAAGTCTTTCAGCGCCTCTTCCAGAAACATTATTTGTCATTTCAACTTTCATCTGATTCTCACAAATGATTTTTTTTTTTCCTCCAGCAGACATTGAGTCAGGAACGTTTTTACAGAAGATGAATGTTTTCCAAGATGGATTTTTATCACCTCCACCAAGGAGCTTCTGTATTAGGTTGTTAGCAACCATAATGAACAGGAGAAAAAACTGATGAACAGATTTTTTTTTTTTTTTGGTTAGAGAGGCATTACCAAAGGAGTAAATGATTCAATTTTGGGCAAAATCATAGAATAAGATCCTGAAAAAATCCTTATCGCTAACAATTTTTTGGAGATTGGGATTCATTAACACCCCGTCCACACGGAGACAAAAATGATAATGCTTTAAAACATTTCCCCCCAATTCAGAAATTACGTATGTGTCCCCATGAAGACGTGAACGCTGTAGTAAATATGCCAGGCCTGTAGGTGGTGCTGTAACGCTGCCACAGAAATACACCAAAACAGAGACGAAGACGCGCAGAAAACTTGTGTGAGGTCAAAACGACAAACACAAAAGACGTCCACTTGTTGTCCACTCACGGTAGTTTCCGAAAAAAATTTTTTGTAAAAGCTAAAACAAGCCCAGTAGCTACTGCAGCAGTAACGCGACGCTGTATTCGTATTTTTACTGTTGTTGTCGGGGGTTACGCTAGCAAGTTAAGGGAGAGGCGGGGCTACAAACTTTTCCACACTGGGACTTGTTTATTTAGAAATGATCGTATTTGGCTCCCAAATCGCCGTCTCCATGTGGACACAAGTTGTTAACGATAAAAAGCTTTGGCGTTAACACAGAAACACTGGAAAACATTCATGTACATTGATTATGCCTCAGCCCAACATCCCATAAAATCGCTATCTGTTACAATCTGTAAATGTTTTAACAAATCAGTGTTGCTACCTCACCCCAAGAGGGCAGCAGTGTTCAGTCAATAGCATCGGTACAGCTGGATTATGCCTTGGTGGAGGGTTGAGGGCTTTCTAATTTCAATATTAAGTCTCTAGTGGTTTGGGGTTTCTTGGTTTTATCCTTTTTTTCAGCTGACCTAGGGAGAAGGAAAAAAAAAAAAAACGTTATGGATGCATCATAAGATCTTGAATGTGAACGTTTAAGAAGTTAAGCCAAATCCAAATCACTCTGACAGGGTTAAAACAGAAAAAACAAAAAAGTCTGACATTGTGGAAAGTTGAAGTGCTTTGTTTATTTCAAAGGCTTTCCTCTCTCCCTGGTAGGGATTTCTGAATGTGATCTTAATCTCTTTATTATCTTTGAAGGCATTTCACCTATAGGACCTTGTGAATAAGCCTAATCTCAGAGAAAAAAAAAAAAAAAAGCAAAACACTGAGTTCTGGCTGCGACTGATAAAAAACATGCTTTTTTTTCCCCTTGCTGTGTTTCTTTCTCCCTTTTGAGGACAAACAGGCGTCTTTTAAGCAGCTAAAGAGCGCAAACCTTTAATCACAAGGCAAGGTGACCGTGCATTGTGGTTATCGGTCGTGCTCAGATATGTACAGTACAAAGACACTCACCCACACACTACATCTACATACATGCATATCCCCCC
>OOFC01049912.1:5292-29209 GCA_900323345.1 Pseudochromis fuscus
TAATTCCCACTGAAAGTTTCCAATTCAGAACATTTCCAAAATCCTCCAGCTTAACTTGCCATGGAAAGTTTCTGGAAAATTTCCGGAAATTTACTGGAAATTTTCCACCCCTTTACAACCCTAGACAGAACTGGTAGTAACAACTAAACCGTTTACTTTTTCACGCTAATTTGATATTTTTTGTCATACTGTACATGCCCTCCATTGTCATGTACACTACTAAATACTATTGAATGTGCTTTTCTGTGTACTCTAAGTACATGCTGGCAGCACATACTTCGCTCTATTAGTACTGAGGATTAAACCGCTGTGGTACTTATAGTTACGGGGGGGATATAGGCACAGAAACAGGACACACACACACACACACAAAGATTAATATTTGTTTAGGAATGCGCTGCAGCCCGTAAATGTTTTCAGTAATAAAGGTGACAAACCACACAAGAACAAAGTATACCTATAAAACGCCCGCGGTGTCTTTTAGAAATGTGCAACAAGCAATGTGTGTGTGTTTTGCGTGGGTGTGTTTGAGGAATGTAGTAACTGCCAGGTAATTAGGGTTCAGATTCAGGTATGTAGAGCCGCAGGGAAACCAGAGCAAGACAGACAGACAGACACTCAGTGGGTTTTTAGTATGGCTTAATCCCCTGCCAGGCATAGCCACTACAAAAGCACTCAGGTAGGGACATATCGACACTGGTGTGGTCTCCATGATCAAAGCTTTCAGCGTAGCCCTGCCCTCATGCCTTGGAAATGGACCAATTAGAGATAAGGGGGGGTTGAGAGTTGGTTTGCGCTGCGTTCCACACACCTAGCTGGCAGCAGCTTCAGACGAGGTAATTATACACACTCTGCCGTCTGTCTCTCTAACACTCATACTCACTGCTATCATGCTTCACTCATCTCTCTACACCCCTACATTACATCCCTTAAACACAGCAGAAGATAATATGGCCCGACATGAGCCAAACTGTAGCTACATGCGGGACAATTAAGCTCTGTTACAGGTAGAGGAGCTTTAAAACCTCCCGAAAACCGCTCTCCGGGCTGCAGTTATCGTCAGGAAGACTGGCAACCGGTGGACGTCCCCACCCTCATCACTCTGAATTATGGAGCATGTCTGAGCCCCGTGCTTTGCAGGGGACACCGTCATTGTTCACTCTTAACAGCTTCTTCATAGGAAAGAGGATTATTCCATCGAGTGCGGAAGTAGGTTGTTGAGAAAAATGACTAAAATGTCCTTTGTCACCTTTTGAGAGGGTTTTTTTTTTTTCTCTCATGCAGACAAAACAACTGATTCAGTTCACCTGTGACTCGAAGAGGCTGTGATTTTCAACACCTCTTAACAGCACTGTAAGAAATTAATCATCAGTCATTTGTTATCAAACTAAAATCCCAAAAAAATCAGGCGATCAGCTGATTATGACACCCTAAAAAATGATGACTGATGACTAAGCAGCATAAGAAAATACCCTGCTCTAAATTATTGCTCACTGCAGAACATTTCACTGAGAGCATTACAGCATTATGTAATAATCCCAACCTCCATGTCTGCAATTTAAACCAGCAAAACATTCCTCGAGTGAGATTACAGAGAACAACATATGGCTTAAATATCATTTATGGTCTCCATGGCAACTTTTAACAAAGCCCCTTTAGTGTGTGACCTCCTGGCTTATGGTTTTGCGTGGGAGTCAGATGTAATTAGCTCTCTAGGACTACAGGTCACACGTGGTCACCAACATAGCAACAATACAGCAAAACCCAATCACAGAGATGAGTGAGCTTGTGCACGGCACCTATACATCATGCAACAACGTGCAATTGTGTACTTCTAGGAAAATCTGTCACTTTTTAGGAGAAAACTTAACGATCCCCTCCAGAGTAATCACTGTGAGTGTCGTAATGAGTGTGCGTGCAAGACAGAGATGTAGAGGGAGAGGAAAACATGTGCGGATGCCTTGATTTGCAAGTGTGTTTGCAATCTGGATCCTGACACAGACAGATGCTCAGGCCTGCTCTCTTGTCATCTCTCTTGTCTTGCCATCCTGTTGGGGCACTTGATATCTTCATTTTTTGGACCACAGGGTCATTATTGTGCACATATACTGTAACTGGAGCAAGCGCTGCAGTTACAGTGGAGGTTTTTTCTTGATGCTTCGATGCAATTTCTGGATAAAAGGAAGCTGCTAAATATGCATTTTGCACAACACAGAGAAAAAAAAAAAGTGTCAAAAACAAACATGTTTACAGCAGCAACTGAGCATCAAGTTTCTCTGTTTGCTGTTGCTGACAAGGAATCTGCTTTCTGTGCACCCAACTGTAAAATATAGCTGTGTGTTTAAAGGCTTAAACTCAAAAGTACTAAGAGGGATTTTTTTTCTCACATGTCAAACATAAGTAAGTATGGAAATAAAACCCTTTTCTCTTACTCGGCTTAAATGATCAGTATTGATGGTGGTTTCTGTGCAGCTGTGGCTGTCTCACACACAGCATTGGGAGTTACAAAAGTAATGCAATTACAGAAATATATTACTATTATGCTGTAATATAAGGCATTACTAATAAAATGTATGCAATATTATACCAGTTACAATCTAAGTAACACTGCAGCACTGAAGTGATTTCCCGAAACTGAATAAATACCGAACATAGCAACACAAAACCGCTTTGCTAGCTCAATCATGTAGTAACTACAACTTCCACTGAAAAAAAAAAACTTTTTATGGACTGATAGTTATAATTCTGCTGACATCTTGGTCATTTTTAAGCTAACAGGTGCCATGACAACGACTCAGTTGATCTTTATCTGCAATGAACTTATTAAAATATAGACAACAGCTTCTTAAATCTGTCTTTTAATAAACAGATGAGCAGATGTTTCATATCAGCAGAGGGTGTGTCACTCCAGTTTAACGGCTCGTTGCCATGGAAACCACACAGACTCGGAATATTTTTCATTTGAAAACATTCTAATCGTCTTCGTGGTGAAAGTAACTCAAAAGTAGTGTAACCCATTACAATTCAGAGGCTAACATTGTAATGTAACTAATTACTTTCAAATGACAGTCACTAGTAATAAATAATTTGTTACATTTTGGTGCTTTCACAAACTAAGTTTATACTGAATCGATAAAATTACAGAAGAAAAGTGTGAGTACATGTCGATGAGTAATCCAAACAGAAAGTAATATTCTGGTATTGATGATAATGCAGCCTGCAGTCTTGCCTGATGCAGAGACTGTGTGTGGGTCATGTAGACAGGCTGTCTGGACGCTGGTGAAACCTTGGACCAGAATAGCTCTGATAATGTATCTGTCATGAATGTGTGTCATCAGGACCTGTTCCCCGGCACACTGTGGAAAATTAAATGGCTCTGGTGACTGCTGTGTTTAAGTTTGTTACCATGACTGCGTAAACGTTTAGTGACACACATACACTGTAAGCCTATAGTGTGCAGATTTATTTCTTCAACATGGTGAGATTGTTAAAGCTGACAGCTCCCGGTGAAGAGCAGCGAGATTATTCAGTGCAGTGTGCAGAATTGTAAATCTGATCTGTGTGAAATGTCATCTTCCAAACCACATGGCTGGGAGAAGAAAAGTGGCTTAGAAGTTAGTTGATCATGTGAGAAACAGCACAGTAGGACCGAGCCCCCTCTCGCTCCTTCCTGCAGAAACGAGAAGGCCAGATGCATGTATAGCGGCAATGTTGCTTTCCCACATTCGCACATGCTCCCAGGAGATGGGCGGTTCAGGCTTTCTGACAGAGGGACAGACAAAAACTCTCACAGTACAAAGAGTGGAAAACCATCCAGTGACTGCATATCTCTCTGCAGTGATAACACTCTGCATGAAACTACTTTTGCAGGTATTGCTTTTGGCCTATTAGGAGCAAAGATGTGCAAAAAATGTCCCATGAATTACTGTACACAGTATTCTATGAGTGGGAAAGTGATCACATGCACTTGAGACAACAGGATAGATTTGACATCGAGAACCAGGAGGAGTCCATCATATTTGTGTGAAGTGAGATCAGATAGTAGAGCTTTGTGTTTTGGTCCGGCATGGCAAAAGCTTTGGGGTCAAGAGGTCAATACGACAGCCAACAATCCCGAGCACTTTCCACAGAGCTAAATACTGGTACTTGCAGTTTATGCAAGCACCAAAACTGCAGCGGCTGTTTACAAAAAGAGCAGCTTTGTGAGTGGAAATGGGACTTTTCCATCTGATGGGAATGTGATCTGTCTCTTTTTAGTGCTCCATATAACCCTGCTTTGCTAAAATGTAAACAGCAGCTCACTCTGCTAATTGACTTTCTCTGTCCTCTCAGGACAATAGAGCCAGTCCTTGACTTCTTTATGACTTCCTCTTTATGAGTCCATGGGTGATTATGCCTTTAAGGAGCCTTTAATAAAAACTAAGCAAACAGCGCTTTCAGCAGAGCACATGGAAAACTCTGAGGCTGTTGTGAAGGGCTTTCTCTCTCCTTGTGGCAAAATGCCAGATCTATAGCAAAGGACAGAGAGGATGAGGGAATTCAGCAAAAACATAGGCGAACAGAAAAGCTCCTGAAAGCTGGAGTGCGAGGGAAATAAAGAAAATACCATAGAAGATAAAAACTGCCATATAAATAGTTCTTAAAATACTTTCAGTGCACATATTTGTTTCATTTTTCAATATTAGGTGCAGCATGTGTAGTGGAAAACACAGTAAATACACAGCTTCAATAGAAATCTTCAGTTTCACCTGAACTCCTCTGGATTTGGCAGTTAGCCTGTAAATCTATGTTTTGGCAGAGCTGCAGCAGAAACAGCTTTGATGACTTTGATTTGCAAAAATTATTATGATTTTTTTTCACCGTCTTCTTGGCAGTTTTCCAGCGAAGCCCGAGGGTCCTCAACAACCAACAGGAGGCCAACGCGGGGTCATCTTAAACAAAACTCTCATTTCCGGCTGGGTGAGCGTGTCGGGATATTAATCAAGATTAAAGGTCCGAAGCAGGAAGCGAGGTGAGTGTTCGGCGTGTAAGGTGGTGAACTTTCTCTTTTTTAGCCGAGGGAAGTTTAAAAGCTGCTGTTGCTGCATCCCCTGACGGACACAACACCTCAGGGGGTCCGCTGCATTTCTTACATTCTTCAGGCTGGTTAAGCTGCAGGCCTCTCACGATTGCTACCGACTACATTTTATCAGCTGTTGGGTCGGGTCAGAGAAAGGCCTTGAAGACCTAACGCCCCAACAACTAGACAGTCCAGTTGTCCACCAAAGCCTTCTCCAGCCTTCAAAAACAATGTGCCCATCTATTTACAACTCTCTCCCTCGGCGTGATACCCAGGGTTTTATCACCCACCCATCAGCACAATGCTGGACACTTGCCTCCGCAGCCGGTTTCAATGGACGGAAATTGGGAATGCAAAACAGAGCAGTAGTGAAAGGACATGTGGCTCCATCAGCTTCCATACAAACAATGGAGAATCTCCCAATGTTTAGCTTCTACTTCCTCCTGACACACAGCGCTAACAATGAGGCGCTATTGTGACTGACTGGATGAGACCAGGATGAGGACACATCTTCACATAGTTTGGTGTTGAGCAAATTGAAAGAGGTCAGAGGTATTTCTCTGATCAAATATAATTTAAAAAAGTAGCAAAATAAGGATAATTGCAGTATTTGTTCGACACACATCTTTATCAGTTTAATCTGAAGAGGGAAAATGTGTCAGGTTGCCACAAAACAAACACAAACTTGAACATGAAAGTCAGTGAATTACATAAAACACAGAGAAGTACACATCTCAACAAGGACAGCCGACGGCAACCTTCTCAATTACCAAAAACTTTCAACAACAGTGGTGAAAGACTGCGTGAAGACACCCTCCAGGCGAGTTTAAAGACGCACAGAAATGCTCTAATTTGAATATTAATTTGTGTTTGACATAGTTTTTCCATTAGAAATCTTTAAATACCTTGTTAAAACTTTTAAAATCACCTAAAGCCCTTCCTCACTCAATGAAAAATCCAGAATATACTGTTCGCATGTGCACTAAATGGCGCATTTACACTGGTACCTACTTGCTTCGCTTCGGTTTTGGTGCATTTACACTGGCAGAAAAGTACCTGAAGCTTGGTACCTGGTACAACTTTTCGTACCTCCTCTCCTGCGGTTCCAAAAAAAGTACCTGGTACTAAAATCTTATTGGTCGGAATCATCACTGCGTCGTTGCGTCATCACTGCGCAGCATGTAATCTGTCCCTACAAACACTTGGGCATTTTTCTATCTTAGGCAAACCCTGCAGACGTGTTTGAAATAACAACAAGAAGAGAAATGGCATCTGTTTGAAATCCTGCCCCATGGACTCAGGACGAGGTGCAAACCTTTCTGTCATTAGACGGCGATGAGAAAATTCAGCAGGAGCTGGACGACGCGGTCTGAAACGTGACAATCGCATTAAAGATGACGTCACGAATGACAGCCAGCTACACAGAGGAAGGACTATCCTCAGCAATGTAAACGCAACCGAGGGGGGCTGATCCCAAGCGATCCGAGGTGAAGCGAAGCGAGTAGGTACCAGTGTAAATGCACCATTTGATATGTGATGTCTCCTCTATCACTGAATTGCTAATGTTTGTGCAACGCAAGCTTCAAGTGTTCACAGTGCATTGGTTTAAGTCATCCAATGAACCTGTATTAACTACCAAACAAGTTTTCTGTTCAAATTTTAGGTGAGCTTTTAGAAATCTGGAAAAATAAAAAAAAATGTACCAAATAAACAGCTGTTAAAATGATATTACCGTATTTTCCGGACTATTGAGCGCACCTGTCTTTAAGCCGCTATTGAATTTATTCCAACAGTTTCATGTGGTCCACTCTGACCGGGTCTGATGTGACGATGCTAAACGTATTGGAGCTTGCTAGCTTGTAAAAAGCCAACAAGCTTCGTGCCGTCAATACATGAGAAATACTGGTGTTTAAATTCAAAGCGTTGGTAAAATTTAAAGGGTTGTTTTTGTTTGGGGATTATAACTGTGTCTACGAGCAAGTTCAATGACAATACGGCTGATTTCCTGTCACCATTTACTTCCACAAAGCAGATACAAACTAAACACAAAAATATAAAGGCAGATCATCAGACTTGATAGTTTGTCATCACCATATTTACTCCAGTCGCATCATAAATTCACGAGGACACATCCACCACAAGAAAGAGGAAAACAGTAACTCTGATGATACTGCAGTGTATTCAACAAACAAGAAAACCAACAGCCCCATCTTTTTGTGCTTATATTGTTCCCCGATGAGAGATCAAGGAATGTGCAACCCATGGCGCAAGTGTTTGTTTACATCATAAGAAATAATACTCTCTCTCAGACAAGAGGTCTCTGCGGCCCTGATAAGGATCATGGGTATTTATTACACCCAGCAGAGCTCTTTCAGTGAATTGTTTGATAATGGGTTGTGTCACAAGAAGGCATTCAGCACACACTGGAGAGGATTTTTGAATCTTCGTTTTTATGCAGCCTATGATTTTGCTTAACGGTAAACAATGGAGACAAAGCCACTGAGATGAACAGAGGCGGCAGTTCATAAAAATCCCTGCGAGCACATAGAGCGGTTGAAATGTGGATGGAGATCTCCTTCACAATGACCATCCCTTGAGACTGACATTGTGTGTCCTGTAATTGTCCCCGGGTCTGTTTCTCTGGTCTCCACTGGGGGTGACATCTTGTCTCAAGGGCAGAAAGAGGGGGAGATATCCACAGACCAATCAGGGCCCTGTTAGCCAAACTCTATCAGACGGTCACAGCTCCATCTCCCACTTCTTCTCAATCCTCCTGGGGAGAAAAGCACTGGGCTGGAGCCAATTCAAAACTGAGTGTGTGAGCGAGAGACAGAAAGACCTTGACCTGCTCGTTCCCCTCAGTGCCGAAGCTTCGGCTCTAAATAAATACAGCCTTCAAAGGGAAAGATAGTTTAACCCTCTGGAACCAACACTTTGTTTCAGCCCTGGTCTGACAGTTAATCCCTCACAAATCCCAAATCTCTGTGGGATTCACAGTGGGCTAAAGTGGCAAAAATCCACACACAAAATAGCTTACAGAACATGCAGGAACTGAAGTTAACGCTGTTTTAAAAGCTAATTTGGAGGCAAGAAGGTACTAAACATGGTAAATGATATCAACATGTGGATGTATGGTAGAAATAGGAATCATTTTATTACAGGTTTGCCGCTATATTTTTTTGAAGCTGGAAAAATCCACACCCACACATAAATATTCAAACACAGAGGCCATCCAACTCGCATAAATAGGGCAGAAGTACCGTATTTTCCGGACTATAAGCCCCTACTTTTTTTCCGATGCTTTGAACCCTGTGGCTTAAACACCGGTGTGGCTCGTTAGCTTTTTACAAGCTAGCAGGCTCCGTGCCGCCCAGTGTAACCCGGACCACTTGAAACTGTTCGAATAAATTCAATACCAGTTTATAGACAGGTGCGCTCAATAGTCCGGAAAATACGGTATTTACAAATCCATACATTTTCAAAGCACTTCAGTAATTACTCAGGACATAGGTTTCTGTCCTCAGTCTTCAAACGTACTCATCTTCAGAAAAGAGGCTTAATCAACAGGCTCAAAACCACCAAAATGAATAATTCATCAGCAGATTTTCAGCACTAGCCTGTGTTGCTATTATAAACAACCACTGCATTTGTTACCAGCCTGTTAGTCAAGAGTAATATTACCAGAACTGACACATGCAGTTGTTACAGTACAAAAGCGCATGTCACAGAGCCTCAGGGAAGAAAATACACAGGACGTGACCTCTACCTCCTCGATGGCCTGCTGACTCTCCAATCAAAAGCCTCCCTGTATGTAAACAGCAGTAATTCAGTGGAGCGCTCTCAGCTGGTAAGGCATATGATTCAGACACTTCTGAGGAAAGGTCACAGCCAGTCCTGTGAAAACAAGAGGCCTCTCAGTCTGGGTCCTCACAGAGCTGCAACAGCCTACCCAGCTGGGGCGCTCTTCATTTACAGACCCTTGCAACTGACAGCCCATTGCCTCATTCATCACGGCAAAGAGCCGGGGATCATGGGCCTGTGGGCCCCTGTTGATCCACCCACACTGAAGCCAGGTCAGTGGACAGGTGAGTTCAGGGGAGATTAATAATCAAAGTGTAAATCTTTTCCCCCCCTGCAGGGATTCACAGACCGGCTGAAGGCTCCTCAGGATCTCCTCTCTACTTTCTGCTGATCGATCTGCAGCAACTTCACTCCCATCAGTCACAGCGACAGCCACCACTCACACCTCTACAAAGTGCAGCGGTCCTGAAAAATGTACATACATCCCACCCTGCATTTACCTATGGCTCAGCTGCTTATTTGAAGTTTGAGCACATCAGTGAAACACACACCATGTGCTCCAGCAGACTGACAGCAGACTGCTTTCATCCAAGTGATGGATGAGGCCGAGCAGGTGACAGCCTCCTTTTTGTGCCACATAACCTTTGCAAATCATTACATTTCACTCCTTTGTTTGGCTGATGCTGTGAAAACATCCTCTAAACGAGCAAGTTTGTATCAAATGAAAATGGAAAACTAAAAAGACTTTTACCAGGTGACTGTGTCTTTGGTACCATTGAGTGTACCACCAGGATTCCTCTTACCTTATTTGAATAGGGCGGCATGGCGAGGTTGATGCCATCTCTGATGAGTTTATCCCTGATCATGATCTTCAGCTTCAGCTTGGGGTAAATCACCAGCTCCCTCCGGTTCCCCAGCGTCAGGTTCCTCTGTGCGCCCAAGTACCCACCGTTGCGCCCGACCCGGTCACTGTTGGGCTCGGTCCAGGACTTGGATCCCCGCAGCTTAGACTCATACTCCACCATGTGTCCGGAGTAAATCTCGGCTGCGGGTGGCATCGGTTCAAGGGTGAAGTACAGTCCACTGGCCGTCTCTTTGGCTTCCTCCTTCAGCCTCCTCACCGCGTCGTGGATCCTCTGCCTGTGATGAGGCACATAGACGCCGATGGCATCCAGGTCGGGGTCTCCTATTTGTTTGCAAACCTCCAGATCGTCGTATCCGTTATCCACGAAGGACTCGACATACTGGGAAAGCTGGAGGGTCTTCAGCCACTCGTAGACGATGACAGGTCCGTTGCTTGTCATTTTGGCTGTTGCCAAATCGGCTACAACTCGGGAGTAAGAAGACACTAAAGTGATGGTTACTTTCCTATTTGGCGCTTTAAACGCATTATAAGATTGTCAGTTAAAATGAGTCGTCTCCGAGTGTTGGTTAATTAAACAATTTGTGGATAATCCATACCAAAGGTTTGGTTAATATACCCAGCCTTTAACATAAACGGAGTGAAATAATGCCTGGCACGGTCTGAATGACTCTAACACCTGTCAGTATTTAGAAATGAAAACTCCTTGAGTTTCACTTGTGACTCACCGTGCACAGGCAGTTCATATAATCAGGCTTCCTCAAACAAATACGGATTAGATGCGTCTATTGCTGTCATTCAAATAGCTGCTCGACCAGATTTCATGCGTTACGCAGAGCAGCTCTTTACAGCGCGTGTTCCTTCCCCTCCAGTCTTTCTGTATCGCAGCGAAACCAGACAGAAATCCCAATAATACAACGTCCGGGCATCAGATTGACAGAAAGTCGGCTGCCGACGACTGACGGGCAACCGCAGGGCTCCGCGTCCAAACGCTCAGTCTTTATGCGTCGTCCAGTTCTTCCAGCCGGCACATCACCACACAGGAACTGCAGCCAAGAGCCAACATGCTCGCTGCTGCTCCTCTCCCATCCACGCCCCCTCCGATCTCCCTGTGCCCATTTAAAAATAGTGATACCAGTCCTTTTCCCCCTCTCTCCAAACTTGACGCACAGCCTCGGGACAATCAGTGGGTCACCACCTTCCCACCGACTTGTCCAAAGTTGGTCCGAAACAAAAGCGCGCGCGTTAAACCTGCCACACAGTCCAAGTGGATGTTTTTGCTGCCGGCTGGTGTGACATTATCACTCCCCTACGATGTGAAATCGTTCGCCGTACCTCTCTCCCTCACTCTCTCTCTCTCTCTCTCTCTCTCTCTCTGTGTCTTGCTCATACACACTCTCACTCACTCATTCAGCATTTCCACGGTGTGGTTTCTCAGCACGCATGAGCGCCCTCTATGTGGAAACACAGGAACTGAAGGTTCCAGCAGCACTGGAGCTGATGTAATAGGAAAAAAACGGAGTTGCTGGCCATCCATCTATCCATTATCGATATGAGCAGACATCTCCTGCTTTGTCTTTCCTGGCTGTGCCAACACTGTCCAACTGTCCGTATGAAACCACAGCACCACTGGATGCCATCATCATTAGGACCAGACAACAAGTCAAACAGAGAGATGGGAGAAGGAGACACGGAGAACTCAGCCTAGCACTGCCTGAGTAAGACCTGTCTGCTCCGTCCAAATGGATGCCAAGCTGGCCAACTGCTGATGCATGCTTTATCAAATGTGAGCTGACAGCTTGTTAGGGGTCAGTTTGAAACAATCACTATCTCAGCTCTAAGCTGGAAGTGATTTGCCTCAGCCCATTATGACACACGGCAGGGCCGGAGAACAAACACGTCAGGCAGGGAGGAGTGGGGATGCATATCAAATAGCCTTCCTTTTGGAAAAGCGGCATCACAATTATGCCAAAAAAAAAAGTCATAATGTCAGAGGAAGAGGTGTGTGCCAGTGCAGATCCTCCATCATGCTCACAGGTCTAATAAGACTTGAGTGAGTCGACATCTCCTGTGATTTAACTGTCTGTTCCTGTCAATGTAATTACTCAGAAATGCTCTATTGTCTCTCATCCTTTGTAAACAGTGTTCACAAAGTGGTTTAACTGACATGAGCGATGGAGGTTAAACATGCGCCGAGTGTCACATGATATTTTAAAGCTTACACTTACACTGCGGCACAGTATACACACATTTTAGTTTAAATAAACCCAAACTATCTGTGTTTATACTGTAGAGCAGCTGACATACCATGTAGCTGTAATGCAGACTGTATAATCATATGGATGTGTTCAGCTCTGACACATTAATACAGAAAATAAAACTGACCATACCAGAGTATGTGAAGAAGAAAATAACCTTTAGTGTCTCAGATTATGGGAACTGTCTGCACGCGATGGACAACCTTGATTATTACCACAAGCTTACTGGTAATACCGTTTAACATCCAGTCTCAACACAGACCTATTACATTTTTTTTTTGTTTTGGGTAAAGCCATGTCATTAGATCAGTTACAAGGACAGGGGATTATGGGAGTCGAGTGACAGATGGAACTGGGAGACTGGTGCGCTCTACGGTGAATGAACTCAGAGTGCCTGGTGGCGGTGCCAGGATTGCTGTGTTTCCACTCGGCTGCCCCCGGGCCACGGCGAGCGACCAGCGGGCTCCAAGAGAGAGGCAAAGGGTGGCAACCTCACCACAAAGTGTCTTGTAAGCTGCATGGAAATACAGAGAAGCAATCATGACAAGTCAAATACCTGCATCACATTTATTCAGGGCAATCGCAGTCGTACCTGCACATTGATGACTTTTTGGGAAATGTTAATTAAAGATTTTTCTTGAGATGAAGGCGCAACAGTAACTAATAATTTGTCAATCCAATCAATAATTCAACATAGTACTGCCCAGTGTTTTAGCATAATCCTATCTTCTTTTTTTTATGACATGCATTTGTGACATTTCAAACTTTTTCTTTGCCTATAAAAAACAGGAAACATGAGCGTAGTTCTTAAGGTTTCTTATGTTCAGACAAACAAAAACAGGTGTAGGAAGATGTTATTACCTGTCTTACTGTCTCTTAACAAGTAGACTAAATGAATTTGATGGATGTAGGAAACATGAGCTAAATCTGTAGCTCTTGGCGCATTTACACTGGTACCTACTCGATTCGCTTCGCTTCGGTTTTAGCACAAAAAAATACCTAAAACTTGGTACCTGGTACAACTTTTCGTACCTCCTCTCCTGCGGTTCCAAAAAAAGTACCTGGTCAGGTTGGAGCAGGTACTAAAATCTTATTGGTCAGAATCGTCACTGCGTCGTTGCGTCATCACTGCACGGCAAGTAATCTGTCCCCGCAAACACACCATTTTTAAATCTTCGGCAAACCGTGCAGATGTGTTTGAAATAACAACAAGAAGAGAAATGGCATCTGTTAGAAATCCTGCCCCATGGACTCAGGATGAGGTGCAAACCTTTCTGTCATTAGTCACCGATGAGAAAATTCAGCAGGAGCTGGACGGCACGGTCAGAAACGAAAGAATCGCATAAAAGATGATGTCACGAATGACGGCCAGCTACACGGAGGAGGGACGATCCTCGGCAATGTAAATGCAACTGAGGGGGGCCGATCCCGAGCGATCCGAGGCGAAGTGAAGCGAGTAGGTACCAGTGTAAATGCGCCATCTGTATGGAAGAAGTATGTTTTTTTCCCTTGTACTTCCCTTTTTATTACTGTGCACCCTGTCAGTTTTATCTTGTGTCTTCTTGTGAGGGTCTTCACCTCATGCATTGGGAACCACAGGTTAAAAAAGAAACAGTCTTCAAATCACCATTTTCGTCCAAACAAAAGATGAAAACATCCAATATACGAAAAAGCAAAGAAGATCAGAGAGGTTATCAAACTGTTGTCTCATAATTTTCTAACAGATTAATTAGAAAATTGCTTCAGTAATAATCCATTTGTGTTTGTTTCAATGCTTCAGTGCACTGTCACATGTGTGTGTAAGCAGTACTATAGAGACAGTTCACGCTGTTGTGTTGTGGTGACAGTCTGTGTGCATTTGAAGCAACAAAGCCATTGTTCTTCCTCCTGAATGAGGCAGCGATGCCCTGCAGCCAGAGAGCTGCTGCCACATCAGTAATGCCTCAATAACCATCTTGTAATAAAATCTGAAATAGGGAGCAGTAGAGCTGTTAAATGTGACTATGTGGCAGCGAGAGTGCACATTAACATTGCTGCTGGTGAATATGTATAGGCTGCTTTGGCTGCGTTGATTGAAAGAGGGCGACTGCAGCAGGTTGAGGGAAGAAAAGCTCCAGCAGGTAGGTGAGAGGAGACAGACACAGCCAGACAGACAATAGCAGCTCTGCAGACAGCCCAGCTTTCTCTATGCTAATAGTCGGCACCACATGCTCCTGTTTCTCTCTGACAGGGAAGAGTTTGGTATTAGAAGGTGGGGATTTCTTGTTGGGTGAAATTTTAAACTCTCTTTGGCTTCAGACGTCTAGGCTGCACCTTTCAGGACCTCAATTTTAAAACCCTTTGAAGCAGAGAATGGCTTCTGTCCACCTAAATGCAGAAGCACCATGAAGGTCACGGATGTTGGTTTCTAGGTCGAGGCTTTCGAGGGTGGCTATCTGTCAGCCCCTGATAGATATGTAGACTCTTCTGCTGGCAACACAGCCAAGGTGGAAAGAGAAAAATACAAATCACAGTTCATGCTTCAGAATTGAATGCATGTCAGCCATTTCTGACTGCTGCTCCTGCAAAGATTCACTTCAACTTCAGCCCCAAGATTTACTGCCAATTTTTAAATTGCCAGTGCCACTGTCAATAACACCAGTGATCTTATTGGTACACAATAATTACCTCCACCAAGGAGGTTAGATTTTTGCCTGCATTGGTTTGTTTGTTTGTTTATCTGTCTGTCTGTTAGTAAGTAATTTTTTTGTAAGAAATACCCAAGAATGAAATTATGCAAATAAATCAAACATCTGAGCAACGTCAGAAGATGGGATCACGTCAAAACAAAATTCTATTTCTTATCAGATTTTAGCAAAGACAATGGTGATAGAGAACCAGTAGGGGGCAGCAAAACATCACCATTGTGTCTATGAGCCAGAGAGGAAGAAGAAGAAAGTAGTAGATACAATCTCAAAACACAAAATATTTCAACTTAAAGGTTTTTCGTTTTGGAGGTTGGTGGATTCTGGAATAGACAAGACTGAAGGTAACTCTTAGTGCACATCCATAGACTGTACATAGAAATCGACAAAGGAAGTGGGGCGGAAACATTAGGCTAATGCAGAAGTGCAAAAAAGTGCAATACTCCTGACGGCCACTGGGGGCTGGCTGCAACAAATTCTGGCTCCAATTGACTTTAATTAAAAAAAATGTCATTTTCAATCATGAAATACTAATTTTTTCACAAGTATTCTGATGTCATTAGTTAAAGGTAATTCTTCTTATCGATGATCAGGTGATCCATCGAAAAAAAAACAACAACAATTAAGTAGATATTAGGCATCAAAAATAGGAGTATTTAAGGGCATGGTTAGCTTGATTGACAGGTCTGGTCTCCAGTGAGACACCTAGGGCAGTGACCTCAGGTTCAAGGGTTAGATCTACCCCCCTTTGCCTTCCTTCATGTCCAAATATGGTCACTTCAGGCTCCAAACAATTAACATGGTGACGTTTAAATAGGAGACCAACCAGTGATGTCACGCTCGCTTTGTTAATTTCTACATACAGTCTTTATACTCACCACATCTGGTTTCATTGAGACAGTTTTCGACATGAATTTCAGCATGAATTTCAAAAAAGTCATCCTCAGCATTGCCCATGAAAACACACCAAACAAGTAAGAGGGAAAACATTGTGGGAATTATTAAGATTAGGAATTTTGTGGTTAACCTTAATCAAATCACTGCTAAATCTACAGTGTTCATTGTCTTGGGATGAAATTAAGGGTAAAAATTGAACTGCTCTTTTCAGGCTTTAAAAACGTAGGAACTTTCCTTGGACCAGGGCATCCTGTGGATTGTTTTTCAGCCTTCCAGCATTTTCACCGAAGTGAGAACGAACAAGCTAGATCTGTCTTTATGCGCTTTTAATTACAAACGGCTGGCTGGGCTGAAGCCTCCGGAGACCAGAGGTGAAGTGAACACGTCAGGACCAGCTGCCACTCCGCTGGCAGCTCAATATCAACCTAAACATCCCCAAATCCACAGGGAGGGGGAGGGCGTGCAGCACGGGGGTTAATGCCAGGGTTGCATATCTAAACATATCGGCTACGGACACCTGCCAATCTCCAGACGGGATCTGTCGGTAAGAGGAACAGGTCGGTTGTCTGTGGTAGCGTTCCCACGAGAGCAATAAAAGTGATGGCATCAATCAAAGCACTAGTTTGAGCTGCAGCGGGAGCCAGCATCCTAACTTCTCCTGGGGTCTGGTTCAATAAGAGCTGCGGGTGGTGATGGACGGATCCCCGATCAGACAGTAGTCATGATTACCCTGAGAGGAACACACATGCTGAGGGAAACGTCTTTTCAAATCAGCCTCTATTATTGCAACTTGGACCACACTGCACTCCCAGCTTTGTATTGAGACTGGAAGGAGCCTTGTAGCAATGAAAATGTGAAAAAGGGAAAAAAATGCAGAACAGGGATACAGATCTTTGTCTGTGCTTATTGACTGTGCACAGAACAGAAAGTCTTTGGCATCCTGTTTTATCCCCTCACAACCTGATTATAAACTGGCTGTATACATTAATAGCTGAAAGTCTTTCCCAAGGAACAAAACAGAAGGCACATAAAAGAGATGAAGTTTGCGCCGTGCAAGTGCGAGAGACCCGCTACAATAAAAGCACAGCTAATTAAAATCTCTTGTGTTACAAACCGGCAGTTAAAATTAATTGTATTTATTGTGCTGAGGATTAAAAACTGACGTGGCAGGCTAATGAGCTGAAAATATTTAGGCATACAGAGAGAAACTCCTTTCATTCAGGTAATAAATTAATTTTCACTTTAAATGGGTCAGACTGCCTTCAAATATTTGCACAAAGCTTCTTTGTGTTGAACTGTCTTCAAAACAGAAGTTACAAGAAAAACAGAAAAAAAAGCCAAAATCCCACAATTCCCCCCAAATCTAAGTAACCTAAGAAATGGAGCTGCTGCTGTGTAGTCTTAGGCTGTTATCATGGAAACCCAGGCTTTACCAAAGAGAGCATTATCAGGCAATAACTCCTGTTATTGCCTCTGGCAATACTTTAATAAGACCCAGCCAACCTGTGACCTGAGTTTGCAGCAGGAGAGGTAGTTGTAGGAGAGATGTGGTGACTCAAAGGGCATCCACATGCCCACAGGAGCCGCCACTTAATTCCCAGTCAACTGCACCGATATGCCACGACGGTGAACCAGAGTCCATGTAATTAGTATGGACGACCATGCAGCGGCCAAGCGCAGAAGCATAAGTGGATTATGTATATATGCAAATTTTTGACACAAGGCCAACGGCAATTTGAGACATGCAACTGTGAGTCGTGCTACAATGCATAAACTGTGACATATTTTTCTTTTGCAGCTGGGCACTTGTGATGCAACCTTGGACACATACACGCAAACACACCTGTTTATTACAACTAATTAAAAATCCAAAGACAAATGCATGAAATAAAAACTTCTCACAGACACAAAGACCTCACGAAACCCCTTTTCAAACCTGTTGATCTCAGGCCGGAGAAAAAAAAATTCTACATTTGTTTGTCAGGCAGTTTGTCTGCTGATGGAATAAGACCTCTTCTTGCCTCTCTTCTCCACCACTGTTGATTTTAATTACAGATACAAGGATCATCTAGTGGAGTCTGGCTACAGACAGGCTGGACAATCTCTGACAGGAGATATTGACTAAAGGCACCACGTCACCTCGTGATCTACAGCTAACCTCAGAGCACAATGGCACCCAGAAGTACAAGGCTTAACCGCCAAACCAGGCAGCCAGATGAGAGATGACCGCTGACCTGAACGTCCAGGAGATCGCTCAGAGATCGCTTCATTACTGAGGACAGATGAATTTCACCAGACTTGTAATCAACTGCTCCGAGACAATGAAAGACGAGGCAGGAGAGAGATGGAAAAACATATCCCACCTATAAAAAGATTTGTGAACTGACTTCAATATGACGGCCTCCTGTGTGTGTGTGTGTGTGTGTGTAGCTCTGTGTGCTAAAGGGAAGGTTTCCAGCTGATGATAAATGAAGCGTCATGTGACTTCAGAGAATGTTTTATAACAATCCCCTCAGCAAAGCAGCGGTGCAGAAAGCCCAATTAATAAAGATTAGCTCTTTTTTTCCTCCACAGACCTCGTTTTCCTTCTTAATTAAAACATGGCGATTGAAAACAAAGTGAATTATGCCGAAGATGTGGGGGTTTTTTATCTAAAAAAAAATGAGATATCCATAAAATAACTGAGCAGAGACTTCACAAAAATGATTGATGGCAGAAGAGGAAAACAGCTTGGTTTGTTTTCTTGTAGAGGATCATAAGTTACTTTGCTTCCTGGCAAAGACATAGAAGACTAACCTTAATAGACTCAGTACATTACTAAATGATGAGCTTCTTGTACTTGAAAAATGGATTAAAAAAAACTGGAGGATGGAAATGCATTTTTAATATGAATTAATTAGAGAAATATAAAGTTACTGCAGAGTTTTGTGAGAAAGGATTTCTTACTAAACTGTGGTTCAACCTTTCCCAGTGTCTCCACCTCAGGAGAACAAAAGACAAAAGAGCAATTAGGCTCGGCAGGCACAGAGTCTCACTACAATAAATCTAGTCTCAAATGGACGGGAAGACGATGGCTGCAAGCCCAGCTTTGTTAACATGTTATATTAATGAATAAGGCTTGGAGCGTTTGACCTACCCTCCAGGTCCACAGAGGCTATGTGATGATGTCTTAGTGAAAAAAGAAAACACACAATATACAGGACGTGGGGAAACTGAGCAACGGGTCGCAGATGATCGTTGGATGAAAGTAAATGAAAACATACATTATTAAAATGATTTCAATAAATCTGAGCTATCTTGTATTTCCGTCTTACTTCGCCGCGTAAGTCGATGACATATGAAAAACAAAGTGAAAAACGAGGTAAAGTAAATGGGTTATCGAACACGAGCTTGGGTTGCTGTATTAATCTCCTCGGTGTGACAGAGAAGACAGATGGAAAGAATAAAAGGTCCAGAGGTCATTATGAGTGACAATGATGGCTGTGGATGAGGATTCCATCACAACCCCAAACAATTTCCCAACAAGGGAATGACAAATCAATAAGATTCGATGTCTCACTGTGAGCTTAGCCTCCGGAGGATCACCTCAGATGTTATGGTACACTGCTGACACTGAAAGAAAAAACAAAGTAATTTTGGGTAGAAAACAATCAGCCTGAAGAGATTAGCAGGTGTACACTCATTGTCAATAGCACAAGAAATTTATTCTAAAACCTGATATGTAAAAACAATCCTGCTAAATGGACACAATCAATCTTTGTTACACATTATATCTTCAGGGGGTTTTCTTTCAGATTGTACAAAAAAGTTGATTCTTTACTAGTAGTTGACGTTAAAGTTCTTAATGTTGTTCCACTAGACAGTATCAAACATCAAGGTATTGCTATTGTTTTCTACATCCTGATCTGATAAAGGAACCAAACCACCACACTGATCCTATAACTGTGTAGGGGAAACATCACCATTGAGCCATTTCTTGAACCAACCCAACTACAAGAACCTCACCTAAACTTCTATGCAGATGATATCTCATGATTTTTACATACACTCTCCGACCAATAAATGTGGGCGACAGTGGCTCAGTGGGTTGGGACGGTACAAAGTCCCACCCTGGACAAAGCATGGAGTGTGAACTGCTGGTTGGGGAGGCGCTGAGGTGCCCTCGAGCAAGGCACTGCACCCTTCAATCTGTGGCCTCCCCACGCATGGTATGGGTCCCTTAGATGTATGCATGTATGTGTGATTTGTTAGGGGGCCTGTATTTCAAAGTGTAAATGCATTTTGTTGTGCATTGTTGTACTGTTGTTGTGTGTGCTGGACTGTGTGTATGCAATGACAACAAGGCTGCTTCTCTTCTCTTCAATATTTGCAAAAAAAGTATGTAAAAACTAGTAGTTTATGAGGATGCTAATACCAGGAAAGGCCTCTTTGTCCTTTCAAAACAATGTTTTGAAGCATGAACTCAAGATTTTGGAAACAATTCTTTGATATTACGGTCCATGCTGATATATAACTTAATGTAATGTAATGAACCCTAATACCATTCCCCCACACCATTACATCACTATCACCAGCCTGGATTGCCAACACAAGCCAGGTGGGGTCCATGGATTTACAGTGTCAATGCCAAATTTTGACCATCGTTGAACCTTTAGCAGAAATCAAGATTCTTTTCGAACAGGGTTAATTTTTCTGATCTTAACATTTTAGTCAGGGAGAGAAAAAGCCTCAGCTGCAGAAGTTGGGGGGACCATGGCATCTCGATGGAAGTGGGCTGCTAGGATAAAACATAAATGGACTATGGAAGAGCAAAAGATCAATATCTACAATGACAAAGAAGCAGATGGCAGTTGGTCATGAACACTGTGGTGAGACAACATGGACACTCTGAGATATCCTGTGTATTTGCTGCTTGTCCTGCCTTTTGGTACCTCCATCTTTTCAGTACTAATCACCTGCCACCAATCCTGGCTCCTTAATCGACCAGGTCATCTGCCATTTTCCAATGCCTCTGTGCATACATCCATTTTTTTCCATTGTGATTTTGGCAAACCAACTACCTTTGAAGTTTTATGAGATTTCACTTGTACGGTCACCACATTTACTCCTCATCCTTGACAGACAACTCCTCATCAGTCTAAATAGCAACTGTTAGTCAGTTCTTTTGTGTATGAACTAACAATGAAACAACACACTGCTGCCTGGGAATCATTCAGTATCTTGCACACAATTTGTATTTATTGATTTAAACCCACAAAAATTAAAGCTGAGACGTGGTATTCATTATTTTTTATTCTATTTTATAAAGGAACTGGTGAGTATATTTATTAGAGACAAAGGGGAAACGTGGTAAACAACACAAAGGGTACCAGGATGATTTACAACAGGCAGGTGTAAAACTGCTTTTTGTCTGTTGAAGACACCACAACAACATTCTTCAAAGAGTTGCTGGTGTAATCTCTCTCTCATCTCATCTCATCTGTAGCAGCCACCTTGTTTCAACCCCCCTCTGCTCTCTAAAGATAATGTATGAGTCTGATGACTTAAGTGTTTTATATTCAATTTTCTGCTCAAGTAAGCTCCTTCAAACATGCCACACAATTAAGCAAAGAAATGGCTCCACTACATTTGATGTACTGCGAGGACCCCCTGGGACCTGAAAGTCTCACCTTACTGCCTGCAAGCAACAAAAGGCACATGTACACCCACGCAGGCATGTGCACACAGATACACACAATCTTAAAATCCCACCGCAGACTTTTATACTGGTCCACTGCGGTTTTTGCTTTGGTGTACAGTCTGACAGATGCTGTTTGATCTCAGTAAGACACGGCTCTCTGTTGGACGGCGGCAGCTTTTCGGACGGATCAGAAGCTGCATCTGAGGTATTTTATTTAATGGAACAGACTTGAGGCACAACTGGACACAGAGATGTTGAGTGCTCTTACCCAATAAATGATGAGACTATCATATCAGTGTTCATAGCAATCTCAGTGCACTGTCACACATTTCTGAATTCCCTGTTAGGTGATTAAAAGTCTCTGATAATGGCCAAAAAACAGAGGGAATAAAATTAAACATAAATAATAACATTAGAATAGCATTTAAATGTTAGTGGCTTCTGTCCACTGAAACAATAAAAGGCTGTTAACATTAGATTGTTACAGGGAGTGCTCAGCTTGTATTTACAGCATAATGCATGAACTTTAATGTTTCAATCCATCCTGCTCCTGATCCCATTTGAAGCATCAAAACGAAGCTGTTGTAAAAACTACGATTTTTTTCCTTTTTGCTTACTTCCTTTACCTCCCCTCCCTGTGACACTGACTCCATCTTTACTCTTTTTTATCACTGTATTACCTGACTGAGATATCTGTTCGCTCCCTTTTTAAATCCTGCACATCCTTTCCCTCAATTTTTCCTCACATGGAGATAAATGCTGATCTCAACTCATTTGTTTTTGTGTCCCCCTTTATGGTAAAAGTGTCATTTCTTGATTTTGGCAAAATGAACCTGTGAACGTTGTGAATTTCTCTCACGACGTCATTATATATCAAGTCAATGCAAAGACGTGAGTTGACATGTCTCCTGGCAACAGATGAGGTGAATAGAAGTTGAAAAGTTGTAGCAGGTTAAAAGTGCAATATTTGGCATCTTGTTCATTGTTGATGCTGGAAGTGGTGGTTGCCATGGTTACCAGGATTAGTACTCCTATTGGCTGTGACTCACGTGTGGTGAATTTGGCTTAAGAAGTACATTTTCTAAGTGATGCTAACCGATGCCGTGGCAGCAGTAAAGCTTCCTCACTAAACCTCCTCATTGACATGAAGTAAACAAAACAAAAACAGAAGAAATTAAAAATAAAGGTCTGCTTCTAATACACGCCCGCCTCATGTTGAAGTCTGTTAACCTCCTCTAGTTGAGGTGGCCACTATTTCAGGAAATACGGTAAATTAAATGACAAAAAATACAAATACTCTTCCTCAAAAATCCAAGTCATGCTCGTTAATCATGAGAGAAAGTTCAAATAATTTCTCATGTTGGCACAGCGAACCAATCAGTGCATGAGGTTGGTGTGAATGTTGGATTATCTGCTTCAAAAATCCCAGAAAATGTCAGAGGGAGGGAGGCGACATGTTCCTTCATTGTGATAAATACGGGTACAGCAGAGTATTTACAAGCAGAGGCAAACTTTCCTCATGGCGACAAATCTCTTTTCTTATTCTGCAGCCAGAGAAACGGCACAAAGCTGAGCGCCGATCTCTGTAATTTAAAGGTTTGTTGAAATACTGACATTGTGCGAGAAGCCGTGAAGTGAAATTTCCACGTCTCGACAGCCGTAATGGTTTATCTGTAAAAGTGGCTGCATAAGTAGGAGATTGATATCATCCAGAACTACAACAACACCGAGCGAGCAAAGAGTGAGCAGCGAGGGGTCAAAATGTCTGAGCTCATTTTTTTACCGTGCTCTAACACCCTCAAACCAATTACAGAGTAATGTTCAATGGCACATGGAAGACTTAGCATATTGGCAGAATAGCAGAATCTTTAAGTAGAACGTATCCATCATTATAATAATATTCCTATTTAAATGCATGAACAAATGCTTCGCTACAGGGATGTCGGACGCATTTATATAAGAGTCTCGCGCTTGTGTTGCGATTGCTGTGCAGATATTCTTTGTGGTTATAGTCAAAAACTAGCAATTGTGTGCTCCTTCATCGAGAGGCAAGACTGTTAATATTTCAAGAGATCTTCAAGTTTTAACCAGAAGTGCAATTTCTCCTCTCAGAAAGGAGGACAGGAAGTGCTTCAAATTAATTTGCTTTAAGTCCAAACAGTACGCTGAACATCTTAAGCATAAACAAGGTCACTTGCTGAGGGCAACATATTCCACACGCCAGATAAGAAAACTCATTTTCTTGTCAGGAGTATTAGGAAATGTTTTCAGACAAACAATTTCATACTCCTTTGCCTCGCTGCATTTTGTGTTTCTTCCTTTTACCGCATTAGGCAGTCGGAGTACCGGTCCCATTGCAGACGCTGAAACACTGCCGAGAGCTGTGAACATCCCCCAAGCCTGTTTCAAGTCTAAGCTGCCGATACCTGCTTCTGTTGCCCCTGCTGTGTTTGTGATGCACGGCTGCCGAGTACATGAATCGGAGAGTTGTTACACGCCGATGCAAAGGCTGTGATCTTTGGTACAATTACAACTAAGTGTGTGCAATATTTCAACAGTTGGGTGTGTGTGAATGGGAGCATAATAAAATGTGAGGCACAGAGAGATGGCATTTTTTAATCCTTTGGAAAACTAAACCGGTGAGACAATTACTTGCCTCAGGATCGGATCTACACA